>PNEQ01091695.1:0-100657 GCA_003012365.1 Medauroidea extradentata | reverse complement strand
TTTGAGCGGGTTATAACACGAACGTCAGTGAGAGGGGAAAGTAGGGGGGAAATTCATCACGTGACTAACAGCCAATTAAAATAAAGTACGGGATAGGGGAGGGGCGGGGGGATAAGTTAATATATACATGTAAAAAGTGGTGGGGGGCGTCAGTGTGTCGATGGAGCTCGTCCGGGTAAGACGTGCCGGTAGTTGATTTAATTAAATAATTTTTATATAAATAGTTTTTTATTAAAAAGTTTTTTATTAAAAAAAATTATTAAAAATTTTTTTATGAAAAATTTTATTTATTAAATACGTGCGGGGTTATTATGGAATGCGAAATCGAAATTTTTTTGGAAGAAACACCAAGATGGCGGCCGGAAACAAGATGGCGTCCGGAATCAAGATGGTGGTAATATTTTATTAGAAATTTTTTGAAATTTTGAAATTTTTTGGAAAATTTTGAATTTTTGAAATTTTTTTGAAATTTTCGAAATTTTTGAAAATTTTGGTAATTTGACACTCAAGGTCAAGGTTAAAGGTCAAGGTCACTGTCATCCAACATGGCGGCCGGGGCCGTGACGTCACAACATGACGGAGGGGCTCCTCACTAGGCCGGGCTCCTCACACCGAATCCATGTCCCAGAAGGAACATAATCATACTACTATTGTTTGTATCTGAAATTTCTGTTGCAATACTTTTACAATACTTTTAGATTTTTGCCCCTGAAATATCACATATTTTGTTTTCAAAATAAGCTAAAATGAACTAAATTAAATTTTTGCTAGTGTACGGTACATTAATAAAAAACATTCTGTGACATAAAATTGTGTATTGTATTACTGTACAGTGTCTCAAATTTGTTCAAAACTTTTGGTTAAAATAAATTAGAGTTATTTGCAATTGTTTGAAATAAGTACAAGATCATGGCCTTAAGGATGTTCAAGTGCGATAAAATCATAATTTTATATTTTTATGAAAACGTGTTGGTTTTGTAGACGATTCTTGTGAGTACAGT
The DNA here is from genome assembly GCA_003012365.1 of Medauroidea extradentata. NCBI lineage: Eukaryota > Metazoa > Arthropoda > Insecta > Phasmatodea > Phasmatidae > Medauroidea > Medauroidea extradentata. The sequence continues at coordinate 99,656 of PNEQ01091695.1, read as the reverse complement.
TTCATTTTACAAAACAATTTCAGCTTTCATAGTTTTCTCACATCGGTGCGACAAAGTCAAAATTTGCTTGTTCTGCTGCCATGCAAGTATTGAAAACCAACCTACTTAAACAAAATTATTTCACTGTGATATTACATCCCAAGAGCTATGCAATAAAGTATTTAAAATAACATAACGTAATACTTTGAATTGAAAAAAAAATCGCAAAAGTACAGGAAGAATGTTGAAAATTCAGCAGTTTTTTAGATACAAATATTGTTCACTGTATTTTCTAAAAATGTTTTAATGCGTAACCCGTGGCATACTATTTCACTGTGAAATGTTTCACTTACGTAAGTCAATTGGTTTTCACTATTTGCATGGTAGCAGAACATGCCAATTTTGACTTTGACGTACCGTTTTGAGAAAACTATGAGAGCTTAAATTATTTTGTAAGAGGAAACTCACAAGTATCATCTACAAAACTAACACTATTTCATATAAATATAAGATTACGATTTTATCGCTCTTGAACACCCTGAATACCCAGCCGGCGACTTCCGGCGGCGTGGTTTGATATCATGCAGGTACTTCTGGTCTGTAAACGACGATTAACTGCTATGAAAGTTTATGTGTTTTTCTACATATCTCATTAGCGAAGTAGATACACTGAACAATATTTTTCTATACGTTAAAAATATGTTTCTGAGTTTCTCGATATTCCACATCAGTATGTTTGTCACTACTTATTTGTGTACGCAGAAGTTTCAGATAAGTAACAAGTCCGATGAGGCGCACAACATAGTCGACTGTACCCCAATAGCTTACTCTAAGGAAATTAACAGATAGCGCTCCAAATTATTTACGAATCGTATAGGTAAATAACAATCTGTGTGACGGGTACATGGCTTAATATTTTTTGAAATTATTTGAAATACCATTACCCAAACACACATAATGTAACTTCAACTGCTTGTCATAGCAAAACTGAAACATATGAATGGGTTTTTCCCTGTCTCTTTTTTCGATGGTTACCCACGTTTCATATCTGAGTATTTTCCAAATCCAATTTATGTGAATACATGATTGCTTGACTGTACTTTTGAAGTTACAACGTGACTCTTTTACGACACTACAATGTTGATTATTTTCATCAGTTATTCAGTATCAAATTTATTTAAGTATGTGGGCAATTGTTTACAGTGGTAGTACATAATTCGCTGTCTACATATCAACTGGTTCATTTTGTAACACCAATAACATATTTTTAATCATTACTGCATGGGTGGCCTTCTTTGTGTCGGAGTTAGGATGCACTCGTTCGAATGTAGCTATTTACTTTCAATTAATAAATGTGTTATCTAGAAATGCGATTTTGTAAAACATAGTGAAAATTGACATAATCTTGGGGGTTTTATTTTCTTACTGTTGTTAACTTTACTTGCCAACATGTTTAACCACTTTACCATACAATGCCGCCTTCCCTTACTCCATGTGCTTTACATGTTTTAAACGATAATTTCGTTGAGAATTAATTTTACATTACGATTTGTTAGAAAATGTCTACCTCCAGCAATTATCAACAAAAGGACTTTTTTTTTATGTTTATCTCCACACCTGTTTAATGTTCTGTAATACGACAGGAATTACAGTGAAATTTTTCGAATTTACAAGCAGAATGAAAGTGTAGTGCCCAACTTGAACAATGATGGACCGATTACACAAACTGAATTACTTAAAATTAAGTTAAAGAATTTAAATAATACTGTAAAATGTTCGTAATTTAATATAATGGAGTTTTCAAATTTTAATTAGGATTTTATTTAAAGTCTATTTTCAGAGCAGCATTCTTCCTCCTGTATTCATGTAACGGATAACCCATTTTCGACACAGTTATTTTGTGAGCTATCGCCACACTAGATTAGCACATTCCGTCCTGACTGTGCTAATTTCGTGTGGTGGGGTGGTAGCTCACAAAGAATGTATGTGTGTGTGTACGCGCGCGCGTGTGTGACGTTTTTTTCTTTCAGCTCGTATTTTAATTTAATTGAAAAGGAACATTCCCAAATTTTGGTTTAAAAAAATTTTATGAACGAAGAAAGAAAGCCGAATTTTAACATCGGTTTTGCCCATGGGACGGAAATTATGCAGACAGTTTTACTTGAAGGCTACCGTTGTTATAACACGTAGTTCTAGAACGGCATGTGTTCTACTGTGTAATATGGCATAAGATAGTCATGAGTCTTACTCAGCTGCGCAAACACACAGCAGCGTCAGAGTTGTTATTCGTTCTAGCTGCCAGCTGTTAAAACAGCTATACCGGTAAATATTTTGCACACCTTTAGGCACCATTCATTTCCAGGGAGTTACTATATTTAAGTAAGGGAATGATAAAGGCGTATTGGTACGCAACTCTAGTCCTAACACCGATCAGCACAATTGTCTGAACTGTGATGAGGTTTCCCTTCATGCTGAGCGTTAGCAAAATACTGTAAGGGTTTTTTTTATAATAAATACCAGTATTTTTCTCAGTACTCGCAGCAAACCATAAGTTAACTCGACGGCTAAAATTTTCCATTTTCCACCTTCACCCGCAACTGTGAAATGTTGTTTCGAATTAATTTGTTCTGTTCTTTGGGTAACACGAAGTGCTTTTGTAAATCTCGCTGTGTGATTCTTGGATGTAATTTTTCGTAGCAGCATCTATTGGGAGTATTCGGATTCTTTAACAATACGAATAACCCTTCAATCAGCCTTAGAAGTCACATCGGTCCTCATTATCATACAGCAACTATTGTCGCCTATGCTAGAGCATAGCTTTAGACTGCTCTGACCGAATTGCGATATGATATAACTCATTCTCGATGGTCGACAGTAAGCTGTTCTAAACCACGTCGATACCGGCCAACATATTCTGGCCAATCTTTCGCCACCACTAGGAATCAAAACATATTCTTTCTTTGAATTCAGCAAATCATGTTGGTGTTTACATTATCATAGTACGCATGATGCAAGTCAGTTTCGTCCATTTGAAACAACACACACAAATAAGCATTGTCGCGAAGCAGTTATTTAGGTACGCGCGAATACGTCTGGCACAAGTACATTGCATATCGCCCCATTTTAACGAATACTTGAAAGCTTCTCACAAGCAATGCCTTGAATTACAAAAACTGAAATTGGTTTGGTTTCACTCGGTTGTTACTACAAGAAAAATGTACAGTGTCTTCTATAGCCGGTACAACACAAGCCAGTAGTTGCTACTTCGGCTGCTATAGCAATTTTTAATATAGGTAAATATTGTTGCAAGTTGGCCTGGCTGGAGGCATGCTGTGTCGTTTCGGGTGGACAGCCCGATTATTCAATCAAAGAGACATCATTGGGATTCCCCATGATAACTTAACAACGCCTTTGGATAACGTGACTTACAACAGGTGTGAGTGAGGTAATATCTATTTTTAGACCTCTGGTCATCATGTTACACCGCCGATTGGCGTCGTTATATGAGCCGTATAAAAGCATCCGCACTGCGAAATAGGAGAGTCTTGTGAAGATTTTTGGAGACCTATGTGAGTGTGAAGTGAGAATAGAATGGGGTGTGGGTCGGCGTCGGCACCACTGGGGCGACGACGGACATCGTGAGAAGTGACGAGCCACAGAGAATACAAACACTTGGGGTGTTCTGTTGGTGGCGGAGACGACGAGAAGCGGCGCCTCGGGGGCGGTATCCCGATGGCGGTGGTTGGCGTCGAGGCGGCTGAGTAACACCAGCGGGATGCAGAAGGAACATACAACACTCGGGGTGTTGTGTCGGCGCGGTGGAGCTGATTAGGAGTGGCGTCTCGGGAGCGGCAAGTCGGCGGTGGTGGTCGGCGTGGTGGCTGAGTAACATTAGCGGGCTGCGGAAGGGACGAACAAAACTTGGGGTGTTGTATCGATGGCAGCAGTGAAGAAGGTGTCGGCGTGCTACAGAAAGGTAGTGAGCAACACTGAAGGTGTAACGGCGAGTGCAGTCACTGGCAAACTTACGAGAGTTCAATATTGGCCCTGCTAGACGGAGGTGCTAAGCTTGTGGAGAGAGACTGGTGAATATATCTTGGTGATGTCAGAGTCTACTGTGAGGCGGCAGGCACATACCTTCAGAGCAGTATTAAGCGAGACAAGGGGACTGCTGCTTCGGGTCGACGGACACAAAGGATGTGCGATGGGTGTCGAGCCGAAGACCTAGCGAGTAAAGACAGTGGTGCACTCGGGGTGCTGCGTAGCACATGGTGAGTTATCACCACTTCGGACTGTTAAGGTTGAACATTGTCACTATTTGAGACTGTTATTTGATACATCACTGAATTTTTATTGTGATTTGTAGTCTTTAATTAATTAACGGTAAACATTGTTCTTTAATTGTCAAAGTTAATCAGCATTTCTGTGGCGCAGTAGTAATTATGTGCATAATAAGGGTGCTATGAAAGTTATATTATATTGCTGTTTTGTGTATTTTAATAAGCTTAGTGACCTAGTAAATCAAGAACTTAATTTAACTCCTTTATTTCTAATTAGAAAACATCCATCCCAAAGAGCTCAGAGAATTACCCATATGTAAATATTGTTAAACTTGTAACAATATTTTCAGATCTAGGTACATTCTGTTCTTCATGCAAACCAAGCAGTACACACTTCTTCGTAGCCCTCGAAGGCCCACAATAATGCATACATCATTGTTAGACAACAGGACGCAATTCGGAGAATCGTGTGCTGCTTCTTCATCAGCTTCTGTTGTGTGTACATGAACAGTAACTTTATGTTTCACGATTTCCAATGGCTGTAACAAAACTGTATAAAAGAAGTATTTTTATATATTTGTAGCTCATTTTACTCTTAGAGTGAATACTTGACAACTCAGGGTGTGGTATCATCAACGCTTTTATAAACAATATTTTTGTCGAGCTACATATTTCTGGATACAAATGTTGTGAGCCAAGAACAAAGCTAAAGAAAAGATTAACAAGTGGTAACAGTAGTATAGGCCATTCGGAATAAAGTGAACACTAATTATTTAACCTTTGAAAAATATCACTAGTTGTTACTACATATAATTCAACATTACCGATAGTCACCTTACTGCTTGTATGGTTGGTAACGAAATAACACAACATAGTTCCGTGTTTATTCGTATTTAAATACAACACTGACACAAAATCAACCGACAGCGATATAATTGCATTTTATATAATTAAGAATCTTATTTTTTATCAAACTATATATGTACCTATTGACTGAACAATTTATCTTACACGCGCAAACATAAAGTGACGTGTCCCAGGAAGTTAGACTTTTCCCGTGTTAGCCGTTACACGCGGCAAGATACGAATTGGCTGCAAATAGATCTATAGCAGGTCTTTTTCGAGTGCTCACTTTATTCCGAACTGCCTATATCAACACACTAAGCAAAGCTAGCATGTGGCACATTGTAGCCTACACAAAATAAAAATATTAAGAATCTAGACATGAGGCTTATAAATAGCTGGCACAAAGAGATCACAAAATACTCAAGTCACCAGATACAAGACTCGGTTAGAAATAGCTGCTGGTGTATCTCCAACAAAATGCAAGCTCCAGAGAAATTGTTAAAAAAAAGTATCCTATGATAAGATGAAACTGCAATCAGGTGGCCTTACACCATTACAGATTGGCCTTACACCATTACAGATTGGCCTTACACCATTACAGATGGAGATGATAACGACAAGCAACAACAAGAATACTGTATGTGGACTAGTGGATTCCTACCATTCCCAAAACCTCACCTGTGGACTTCCAATCTTGAAAATCGGCATCGCACGTGAAGTAAAAACAGCATTTAATGAACAAAAACAGTTGTCCAAGCTCTGTGACACAATGAAAAATAGAAACCATAAGAATAAAAAAAACGACCAGTCTTTATCTGCGTTAATATCCTGTAGATAGAGAAAGATTAAAACTTCTACACGGGAAATATAACATGGACTCTGCCGACAAGACCACTTTCGAACATGGACTGGAAATATTTCGTACACAGACTGAAAATACTTAATTTCAGAGGCGTAAACATGTGAGGCAAATTACAATCCTAAACAAAATTAATGTGCTGTAATTAACATCGATATTTCTAAAGGTCCAGAGATATACTGGGTAGCGTACAAAAAGTTTGGAAGAAGAGCCGAATATTACGAAAATTTTTGAAATTTGCGATCTCCTAACGATCTTTTCAAATTCAAATACTTTTAAAACCCAGAAGCAAACGCCAAACACTTAGAAATGTGGCCATTTGTGCCTTATGTTTATTATTCGTCAGTCCATTACACGTATTTAGTCAAGATTGAAACAATAATTTATGTCTATAACACTTTCCTTGATAGGCCGAAGCTGGGAGCGGCATACTGTGCACTTTTCCATAGTTGGAATTGGATGAAGAATGGAGCATCGGACTGATTGATCGTAAAACATGCAGTACATGGATACGAATTTGTAATGAAGTGGACACGAAGGGAATACAAAAGGAAAAATCATTGAAGTAGATAAGAAGCGGACATTAAAGACGTTAAAATAAAATGAAGCGTGAATTGTATCAAGCAGAAACAAAGCTCAAGTAATACGGAATCGAAGTAAACAAAGCTAATAAAGGGTTGAAATAAAACAGGAACCAAGTGGCAATTAAGCGGAAACGAAGCAGGAATGACGCGGAAATATGCTAAACAAAAATTGTGATTTACTTTAAAGAACTACTAATCAGTAAATACCACAAATTTACTGTTATTTTATGTTTCACATACCAATACTCAAACAAAATTTTTTAAAGAACAGCATATATAGATATATATAATACATTTTAGCATTGTTCAAAGGGGAGTCCGACCCATTTCACATTGCTGGGAACTCAGTTGGCCAATTTACATAAATCAGTTACATCCAAAAGTGATTCCTTTGTATCACATGCTTTCAATGTAATAAAATATTTTTTTTTGTAAACTTTGATCTCACAATGTTTTGTTGAGAATGGCTCCCTAATATTCATTGTCAGAGAATTTTCCTGCTGGCGAGAAATAATATAATACTAAAGAACACACACAGGAAAAAAAAGGATATAAACACATGAATATACACAGGATGTCCAGAAACGGCCGTATACTCAATACAGCAAGCGAATCCTGGACTAAATTGGAGACGAAAATGATAGTGACAACGTGTCGTACGATGACATTTTACATGCACAATGTGGCAACACAGCTCTGTTGTTAGTCCACTCTTGCGCGCCACATATATCTTAAATATTTCACCGCTTCCAATCTGAACTGCATATAATTGGCCCAGATAAAAATCCTGAGCAGTAGAAATGTTATTCTATGTTTAATTGACGTAATATACATGGAATAATACCTAGCCTCAGAGCACAAGTGGGGACTATCGCCGTGCAGTGTTGCAACATTGCGCATATAAAATATCGTCATCGTATAACACTTTGCCACTTATATTTTCGTCTCCAATTTAACTCAGGATTTGCGTGGTGTGCTTATCACACAACAGATTCTGGATAACCTGTATATGTATGTGTATGTGTGTATATACACATATAGGCCAATGTGTGTATATATGTGTGGGTGTGTAATTTTCCTTGTAGGAAAGTATAAATTCATCACCATATTTTAATTCGTAGTTTACATGAACGCACTGGTAGCCAAGTTCATAAGGGTTGTTGCCCAGTAATACAAGGATTGATAATTATATCACATATCCAAGCAAAAGGTTTTTTTAGTTTGCCCAAAATATATATAAAGAAAAACAAACAAACCTCACTAACATGCGTCACTAGCACACTTTTGCTACCAGCAATATAAATAAGCATGCACGGAAACAAAATTGTATGAAGACTTCCATGCAAAATTATTTTGTAGCAACCACGAAATTATTTTGTGGTGGTCACAAAATTGTGGAGGTGTAAATAAATTGATTTTGTGGAAACCACAAAATAAATTTGCAGGGTAAGTACCCACAATATACTTTGTAGCTGCCACAAAATATTTTTTTCCCGTTTGGCTGCCGATTGCAGCACTTCCTAGCAGCCAACATAATTTCCACCTCATAACCACTTCAAGATCGCTTTGTTTCCATAGTGCTTTCTTTTCATTTCCGCTTCATTTTCTCTTAGTTTCCACTCAGTTTGTTTTTAGTTTCTGCTTAGTGAGCAATTTTCAGCTTCATAATATAAATAATTTACACTTCATTTTCGATTCGTGCCCACTTAATTTCCTAATTCATTACCGCTTCATATCCACATAATTTTCTCCAAGGTGATCAAAAAAATTTAAGCTCTTTCACAAGACGTGACATTACAGAAGAGGTTACACAACCCGTTGGGTCCTAAATAATTGATGAAATTGCAAGATTCATTGTAGAATCAATGCCTCTTGGATACGAGTTTGAACTACGAGACAGAACCCCAATACTCTGAGGAGCTTGTAAAGGTGGAGAGAAAGTATCAATTCTACCAAAACAAACTTGATGGGACCGACTGGAGTTCGGATCAACAGTCTACGAAGCTGGGAATATCCACGCATCATCACAACCAGCAAATATATTGCCAGTTAACTTATAATACATAAAATATAAAATATATCATTGGTAAGCCGTATATTTCAGTGGCAAACCTAACAATACACTACGTGAGTATATATTAATGGTAGCTCATAGTATTAATTTGGTCGAAGTACTTCAAAGCATTGTTTAAATTCCAGTTGCATAGAGCCCACACAAAGTCATTGTGACGAACCTAGACTAGGGGTGGTATTCTAAAATTTTCAATGTGAAAAGGCGGTTGTGAACAGAGAGTTGGTGCATTTTCAAAACAAAGAACTGACCGTATGACAGCTTTTGAAAAGATCAGAATAAGATTCATGACATCCAAAAGCAATAAAATAAGCGTTGCAAGAAACAAGCATACAGTACGCAGCGTGTCATCAGTCAGCTAACACGTGGAAGCAAAGACTTCGTTCACAGTCTTCTGTTACAAGTTCTTCAGGATGGAGGATTGTATAAACATTGACGAGCCAGTGGATTTTGTAGAGACCATTACAAAAATGGAGCTTCATGCATACCAGCCTTTCCTGATTGGACAATATGCTCAACAATCAGACGTTCGAATCAGTGTGCAGCAACAAGACATCTATACTGTTCCATGCCAGCCATTTCTACGAATGAGAGGGACTTTGGGAAGAAGGCTTATGAAAATCATCTAGCAACGAAAATATTAACCAATGATATTCTTCACCTGAGCGAGCACATTGATACCTACTCTATGGTAAGGAAATAGACGAGACAAGGGATGTTGCATTGGAACTACAATGAAAAACTTACTCGTTCTTATGCTGAATGAACTCTGCTGCAAAAAATTCAGGCTGGTGTATCAATGAAAACTATAAAGTTCCCACTTATGCAGAAGGCAAGTTTGATGTGTGTATACCACTTTCGATGTTGCTGGGCTTTGCAAAAGACTACAAGCATCATCATTAATTTGAAGCAAGAGCTGGCGTTACTCCTAGACAACTTACACACTAATGCCGTAATCGGCACGGGATAAAACCCAGAAGCTGTCGAGTTGAATCTACAGACGATAAAAAGGATACTTCCCCACACTCAGTTTACTATGGCCGATTATGTAAATTTGCTAAAGAATGTTGAAGATGTCGACATGGGATTCCGATCATGGGGTCAAGTATCATACCCTGGCCTGCGAGCAAGCAAATGCAATCAACTGGGTGGTAATGTCCAGCTTCGCTACAGAGAAGGAAAGGTACATCATAATCAGTTTCCTGACTGTGAGGCAACTCAGTTCCGGAGTTGGTTACTCTCAGTTTGACACTTGCCAGATGAAAATGTGAATTTTTATGATGACATGAGCATCGTATTTCAAAATTTAAGATTCCTGCTTGCGTACCAAAAATATGATAAGTTATAGCTAGCCTACTACTGTCCAGACATCGATACTGGACCCAGATACTTTCACGAGTAAAGCCTCACTAATGGTCTTCGATGTTAGCAAACAAGATGAGACAGTCAACTCGAACATAACTGAATACAGAATCAAAATCACGACCCTTGCAAATATCCCTGCAAACATGCGTGCCATCTGTCTCGTACCACATGATTGCCTTGTCTCTTATAATTGTCGTGACAAGGTGGTGAAACTTCTTTCTTGAGTACTCCAACCAAAATATACATTGGGCCATTCCTACAACGCTAGTTTAGTCGTGTTAAATCATTTTCTGTTAAAAGATGACTTGTAATCTGCAACGTTTTCAGAGACAAAATGGCTTCGGGCTTAAAATTATGATGTTGAGAGGTGACTCCAATCCTTTTGACCACCATACCCATGGAAACTCTTGGACAAGAGGAAAACAGGAACCAACGAATGGAAGACGAAACATTTTCACGGATTTGTGTGGGATGAAGGTAATGTTCCATATGACTAAGTAAGGAATGTACTCTGCAATCTTCTAATATTGTATTCATGTGGCACGGTGCCGCGGTGGCAGAATGGTTAGACCATAAACACACTACTATGAAGTACATACTGATGGCCACGGGTCCTTATTTACGCAGGTTTTTCGAATGTATATTTTTTTCAGTGAAGCGAAACAATCACATATATTCAAAGAAAATAGTTTTTAATATATACCCTATCTTAATTTTTAGAAGCAAACAAATGTGTAATTTGGAATATTCATCAAATTAAAAACAATTTTATTAAAGTTAATAATTATCCAAAATTACACATTATAAATTTTTTTTTTTTAAACTTACGGTAACCAGTCAAACAATTTTGAATGTGTTTAATGATATTTTCTATATCATTGTCACTTTAGGGTTTAAAAATATATATTCTCAAATACGTCTTAAATATTAACCAGTGGTTTTAAAATTTCCAGTTTTGCCGCTAATGAAGAGAACGATAAGAACATTATCAACACATTACCTAGAGCTTTATCTCAGCAATGATCAGTGCTCTGAACTAGCGAACAGTGTTACAGCCGTACAGATTTTGCAGTGAGACTTAAAGCGATAAATTTTATTGGACGCAATTCGAAGCAAAATCCGATCTATCACTTTTCCATTGCATTTATTTATTCACATATTTTAAATTAAAGAAGTTTCAAAACCTCTATTCGGCCGTGTTATATGTTGCGAAAATTTTGTTTTAAAAGATTGTAGTGTACTGAATGAGGTGTTTTGTAATAATCTGAAACGTATTTGTCTTTTAAACTATATTCAAATCCGCGTCAAGTATAAAATATTTGTTATAACATGCATTTCAGAAATGTTTCAAATAAGTTCAAGTGAATTAAACGTTTTGTTACCAACCTTTCTCAACACAAAAATTTTCAGAATTTTGTGTTATTTAGAGTGTAAAATTAATATTCCGCTGTTTTACAACCATAAGCGCATTAAATTGTGTACCATAACACGCTCCAAAATTTAAATGTATAATATCATAAAACTGAAATGTGTGACTAGCGCTTGTAAAATATTTTATACCATTACAAACAATTATTGTTAAAGTAAATAAATTTTTTACAATTTAACAAATATCTTATCATTTCTGTATACTCGAAAATAAATTCTGTAATCATTTTACAAATATATTTTACGGTGTAAATTAATTTTTTATTGCACTAATGATTGTCATTTGTCAATTGAGTTTAGAAAACTTTTTTGTGAAGTTAAATAAAGTGCAACACATGTCCAGGTTTTACGTTTATGTATTTTATTTTACATTAGCTGATTTTGACCTATTTTCATTATTATAACATAATTCTTGTCGGACTTTACTGAACAATGTTAAAACAACTAGTAAAATACAGGAACTAAAAATTAAGCGTTTTTATACTACTTCTTTCTAAATATGGGTGACGTAGCGCTTTACGTAGACCAACAGACACAAAATGTAAATAACTAGCACCGGGTATTTATCTTTACTTTTTACACGTTAACACTGTTCCTATATTTCTGCAAACCAATTTGGATCAAATGTAAACAAATGTACTTATTTACAAATTATTGTACATAACGATATTATTAAAACTATGCTTTATAAAAATTAACATACGTCCAATTTAATGGTACAAATAGCGTAACACGTACATAATAAAATTCGTTTGATGCCAATGTCGCTAATGTACGTAGATGTATTTGCTTCTGTAATGAACGCCCACGCAGGTTCTACGCTAACTGGAAAGAGTCCATAGTTAATCGTGCAAAAACGAAATCCTACCATTTAGATGAAAATATGATATGGCATTCATTTTAAGCTCCTGTTACATCTCCCTTTCATGTGAAAAGGGTTTGTCTGGCATTCACTCTATTGAGGGATTATGTATCGCTGGTATAAGTGGAGTACATTCAAATGGTCACAAAACAAATGGTATTATTTATTTTTAGTAAAATTCAATTTGTTAACGACTCTTTGTGTCCCGCATACTGAGCAGCAGAATCCTAGATTATGTTGGGCTATAAATAATTTGTCTCTTGAACGTTGCCATCCAACAAAGATACACGTGTAATTTAAGTTATTAAATATAATAATAAATATATATATATATAGAGAGAGAGAGAGAGAGAAAGAGAGAGAGCAGGGCATTTGCCGATTATTAGGCTATGAATATTATGTATATGAATATTATATATATATATATATATATATATATATATGGAGAGAGAGAGAGAGAGAGAGAGAGAGAGAGAGAGAGAAAGAAAGAGTCAGAATTATAATTTTTATAAACATAAAAATAAACAGGATTCGTTTGTTTCCGTCAGTGAGGTAACGTAATGTTTCTATTTCGTTTCACAGAGAAAAAATTTTAATCCTTAATTGCAACTGAAGTTATCTTATAACTGAAAACGTTAAACGTCATAACGTTTAAAAAAATGTAAATATATGTAAATTCATTTTACGATAAAGTCATACAGTAAACTTCTTTTCTTAGTATGCAAATAGTTATAATTATTCTATATTTATGTTCTAAAAGGAAGGAAAATTTTGTTTTGACATTAAGACAAGTGGTTGTGCAACAACAAACAATTCAATATACAAACGTGTTTGATAAAGTATATAAATAAGTAATATTTTATGTTAACGTCATTTAATCCGTTACTCTCCGAAGAAAGGGCAGCGAGAGGCCAATTTGATAAATTGAGGTGTTGTTTGGGTCATTCGTAAACCGTAGGATTCCTTGTTCGCTAGCCACCGTACTAGTGTCGGCAAGTGGACTAGTGGGAAGCTTGGGAACATGAGGATGGAAGGTTGTAGTGACTGGAGTTTGTCTTGTGTTTGCCGGGGAAGGGATGGGGGCGGATGCGGTCAGCGGTGGCACGAATATCGAGTTTATTGAATAGTCGCCTTCACGGAAGTTTCGAACAACTGCCGGGAAATAACCACAGACAACAGCTTTTCAACTGGCATATAAAAAAATCGACTAGTAAGCGTTGCCTTTAAACAACACGGAAGATCAGAAGATGAAAGAAAGAAAAAAGGGGACGTACGTGTTTGCCTATCAACGTATAATACTAAACAGGGCAATTAAAGCTGAGAGATAAGTTATCCTTGACGTTCGTTTGATTTACACATATATTACTACTAAAATGAGTAAATGCAGTTTTACTGTAGCATTACTAAATTTTATTATTCCTGACAAAAGAAAAACAATACTACGAATCACAGTTAGGTGCGTTGGTACACTGAGAACTGAAAATGAGTTGAACTGCAAATGTTGTCTAGCAGAGTGGCCAGTGTGGATACCTGCTTGATGTTACATGTCCTTCCAACTAAATTGGTAGCTGCAACTATATTAATAAGGCCCATGTGAGAATTTCGTAAGTTTATGCGCACTTTCAAAACCCTCGTTACAAAAAACGCCGATTAAGTTAAGCCTACTTTACACCAACTATACACTATAACATTGCTAATAATACGTGTCTTCAACAAAGTTATTAACAATGTTGTAACATTGCTTGAAAATGGTTGACAACTTTGTCAACATTCTGTTATTAACACTGTTTGAATTGATATAATTTTTTTTTATAAAATTTGTTATAATTTTTTGTTGAAAACATTTGCTAGCAACAAAAGTTATGAATTTTAGAAACATGCTATTAACTTTGTCACCAACAATGTTGATAATATTATATTCTCGACCCATTTTAGGGCGGTCTAGATCAAAGGATGTTGGTAACAAATGTTGCTAGCATTGTTGTCAGCAATGCTGTAGTAATTTTTGTCATCAACATCGCTAAGAACATCCGTTCATTCATCATTCTTACAACTTTTTTGGTAACATTGGTGTTTTCAGCAATATTAATAACACGATTGCCGTCAACACTGCTATAAAAGAGTGTACCATAGCTTAGAATTTATTGGTAACATTTTTCTAACTAAAATTTTGTAATTTACATTGTTATTGTTGTTTTTTTTTGTGTAAACTGGACCTTAGATGACTATCAGTGAGGGAGAAGATTGCAATAATTATTTTACTTGTTTACTTGAAGTACTCATATTACTGATTTTAACTACCAGAACTTGGCTTGGGTGAGACGATGTCTTGAAACGAAATTTTTCATTTATGTTACAAAGTTACTTTGCAGTAATTTCACTATATCCATTGGATTACAACTGTTGTTCCATAAACTTTAAGACATTTTTCAAGCCTACTTTTTAATCACTTTAAAAATTAATGCGATTTATTCTAATACCGTTATTTTCTTGTTGTAGTTCTAAGAAGCTCAACTAAAATATATTTGAAATTTTAAAATAAATGAAATGAAATTGAAAATGTGTTGACAAATAAAAGGTGCAATACAACACCATTCGAAGAATAAAACACAGCTAATGCATCAATCTCCTTATAAACAATATCGAGCAAGGCATGTCCATTAGGAAAGATAAGGTAATTGGGCTTCACGTCTCGTTGAGAGCGAGGTCACTGCAGACGGTGACACAACTTGCTACAATGACAGGAGCTTGGAAAGGAGTTGGGTATGGCCTTTGTTAATGAATTCTCCCAGCAGTCGCCTGGAGCGATTTCGGGAAACAATGGTAAAACTATATAATTTTGGCCGGAGCCGGGGATCGAACCCGAGTCCTCCCGAATGTGTGGCCAACGTGTTACTGTTCCGCCATCCGACTTTTTTTTTTAAATTTTAATTTTTTTCTACATAAAAATGTTTGGTGCAGCGGCGATGCGGAATGTTCCGTATCAACACTGCACCAACCATTCCCCCCTTTAGGTTGGACATATTTCGAGTGACCCCAGTAATTTACGTGAGACAATTAGGATGGTGACAAGGTTTGAGACCCAATGGACAAACACAAATTAACACCCAGCCTGACCTGGGAATCGAACCCAGAACTCCTCGCACCAAAGTCGGCCGCTCAACCAACTTTTTTTTTTTTTTTTAGTAAAAAATGTTAGGCTCCTTTGCGAGGTCGCAACATCGCCAACGAGCCAAACATCCCCCCTTTACAGCTTAAGTATTTGACAATTCCCCAGTTGTGTCAGCTGTTGGTGACTCTTACAAGTGCAATGACTCTAACGGACAAACACAAATTTTACACCCAGCCAGACCTGGGAATCGAACACAGAACCCCTCGTATCCAAGTCGGTCGCTCAACCAACTGAGCTACCTGGGGTCGGCACCAACTGAGCCACGGGGGGTCGGCAACTCGGTAGTATTCATTAGAAACGAACACGTTGGCGACATTCGTGCAGAGATATATAGGCTACAAAACAGAATTGTTACTGTTTGCAACACTTGCTTGGCAGTCATAATTATATTTTATAAATATTTATCAATTACTCAATTCCTTATAATATAGAATACCGAAACGTAATTATAACAATTCCTGAATTGACTGATTATCGATTTAAAAGTTTTACAATAATTATATTTATGAGATTTTGTGTACTAAAAATACCTTTTTACTTTGACCAAGAGCCGCTAGGGTCTTTGCATCGAAATTCGCCATAGCCTTGCCTCTGTATGGTTTCTTGCTTTACTTGAGGCTACTGAATAAATTTGGACGTTATATTTTCGCAAAAAATTAACCTGCATGTTACATTCCACTGCACTTCGTAAACTTGTCAGTATATAATTCAGTTTTATGATAAATTAGACGGAACATCCTGCAGCATGTTTGTTACAATGCTGTATTTACTGACTTTCCTCGCATTCCGTGTACGAATAAAAGGTATATAAGAAATGTAACAGCTTAACGAGAAGTAGTGTCGGCATTTTGAATTAAGGTATTGTTATCATAATTTTTGTTTCAGTTACATTTACGAAATTCTAACTTGGTTAGAACATAATGTACTGGTGAGATTTCCAACGTCACAAGTAACTGCATGCTGGTTCTTTTTCGACATGCATACAAAACAATTCAAAGATATTGACCAATTTTCTGAGGGCAGACTACTAAAAGCATTTAATCAATAATAATTTTAAATAAAGCACAGAGTCTTACTTTGTGCTTCGTAGCCCAAATTTAAATAATTTAACTGAAATACATCATATTAAAAAAAATTTAATTTTAGTTGACACCTGTTCTTCTCCGTTTTAAGTGTATGCTTTTATTCAACAAACAGCGATTGCTTTCGACTAGCTGCAGGGATTTTTTTTTTCACAACGTGTTAATTATAAACTGTGTAGGTTCTTGCGGTAACTTCTTTTTTTTTTATTTTGATTCTGAGGAGAATTCGTAAGGTTAGTCCTAGAATTCATTTGCAGTTTTCTTGTATACGTTTATAATATAAATTAATTTTGTAAGATCCATTATATATTAGTTAAGATATGAAATATTTAAATGTATATTCCAAGCGTTACACCTAATTCCAGCCAGAGAAATAATTACTACTTTCAGAGAGTAAACAAACTGCTAAAGAATTTTTCGAGAAGTTAATGCTTTTCAAATAAAGTATATTAAAAAAACACTGCACGATTCTGCACAAAATTCCAACTTTTTTTTTGTGGCATAACTCCTTGTACGTTTGAAAACGCACTATTGAATGTAGTTGAACACAATATTTTCCTATTATAACATATTAATTCTAGCTACACATTATGAAATAGCTTTACGATTGAGTTTGATAAGCGTTTTAGAGTAACTTAGTAAGGCTTATAACGAGGTAACAATTGTCCTTGGTATATGTAATCACAATGCAATGCAGCCCATGATTTAGATATTTGTAGTTCGTCTGACGCCGTTCTACGTTATAAAACAGGAATTTGTGATAACGTTGCTCCTCGAAGATCATAATTGGTTTGTAAACAATTATCTTAGCACTGTTAAACATATCTAAACTTGAAAAATTTTAATGATTACTTTTCTCTTGCTATGGTTTACACGTCTTTAAAATTTGGAATTTTACACCGGCAAAGAGAAGGAGGGTATAACCGTTAACATTTACTAAGTATGCGTTTGTGGAAGTGAATTCAAATGTTTAAAAGAAAATAAATGTGTATTAACTTGAAGAAACTGTGATAATATATATTTATTGCTACAGCAATGTAATGCTTTGAGTCTCTGGAGAAAAGTGAACGCATTTATTTAAGTTGCTGGTATCAAAAATTATGTATGTCCACACTAAATGAAAAAAAAAAAAAAAAAAAAAAACCACATGCTTGATTCTATAAGTTCAAGGAAGAATGAGCTGAAAAAGTACTGTTTTTACTTAATTTAAATGTTTCTGCTGCAATTTTAACATAGCTATACAGTATTTATTTTATTGATGTTCAGTTATTCAGGCCCTACCATATTTAGGAAAACATGCGAAAGCGTATTTGTATATACGTTCGTTATTTAGATTTTTTTCCGATTATGCAAAGATAAATTCAGCAGAGGTCTAAGATGGTAGCGTTATAAAGACTCGGTCTTCTCCCTTCTACGTTAGTCTTTACAAGATATGATCTTGAGGCAGCTGCCTGTTTACACAACTAAGCCGCGAGCAAAACCCCGGCACATGGAAGTTAATCCGAAAAAACTGTCAACGTGCACCAGTGATGTAGGTCCAGGGATAAACTTCAAAGATTGATAAACGTGCAACGACCAATCTCTGGTCCTCAATGAATATGTACAGCTTATTTCTCGCTGCTGAAAATGGCCGACATGTATGATTTAGCATTCTTCTTTAGAAAAGCTATTCCTACAACATAAACTTAAAAGAGTACAGACATTAGAAGTTCGCATTTATCTTTGATATCCCCGTAGAACAGGTAACGGTCGCCTTTGAGGACGACGGGGAGACTGGAAGCCCTCGGGGCTCTGAGAAGGAACGTTGGTGTGGCCAGCTGTCCACCTGGTGATAGGGCCAAATACGAAGCGGCTTGGTTAGGCCTTAAATACACGATGCCCAAAACCGTAACAATTTCATACTTTTCACTGTTTCAGTAACCCTTTTCTCTATGATAACAAAAAAAAAAATGGGTATGAAATCTGCTACGTTTTGGTAAGGTTAAATTTATTACATGTCAGGAAGATAAATTTTAAAGTTCGTCACAGAGAAAATTTTGTCGCTTAAGCGATGGTATCGGCAATGGATGCAAACTGACCAATCACATAACTCTCCTGAATTTTAAGTTGCCTGAAGTTGGTAATTTGAAACGCGAAATTGATTAATTTTCTCTTTAAAATTAAAAATGAATGAATTTGTCATTTCCAAACCTATTTAAATTTATTTATCTTACAGATTCGTATTTTTCTGGATCCTTTGCGATAGTAGCAAAACAAGCGGAAGAAATTCTTCTTATTCTGTAGTAGAATTAACCTAAGTTTTGGGCATCGTGTATCTGCCTTGTCAAGGTGGTCCCTGGTGGCTGTCCTACCATAGGAATGTCGATTGGTGAAACGGTATTCTCTACCATCGACCGCGATTCAAAAGGGAGTATCTATTTCTGACGACGGTATTGAACTACTCTTGTCAAATTTATGCTACAAGCGGCTGAACAGCTGTGTTTAGCTCTGGCTCTTATCACTGAGACTGGCTGGTGAGATTTGACTCAACTCCCAGCAGAAACGTTCAGTAAGGAGTCACTTTTAGAGAAGCTGGGACAGTTCTTCTTTTGAAGTTACCAATATTATTTTATCAAATTAAGAGTGTGACGAATTATCGGCAATGTCTCTTGATAGAAAGAGCAGATTTCAAGATTAGGTGTGTAACTATGGACGAAATACGTACCAGGGGTTATTTAGTGTTTATTACATGGTGATAAATAATTGCTATCTTAATTTTGAATTACCTTAATTACTTCATGACAACGCTTTAATACGTTGAATATAATGCAAGTAATGATAGATAATGTAATTAGCTAAGTTCCTATTGAAATATTTTCAAATAAATCTCGCCGAATTTGATTCAGGAAGAAATTAAGAAAATTTCAACATTCTTAGTGACACGGGCTCTTAAGCCTTCGGGATCAGTTATAGAAAAGCAGGTTCTACTATTCCGCCGGCATGGATGTCAGAAAACATTATGTTTAATATCAATTCATAAAACCTGATTTCCCCACTTAATGTTTCGTAGAGACGAGCTATCGGGGAGAATAGTGCACGCCAGTTCAGTGACTTGGGTTTATAGGCTAGGATGAAGTGCAATGCACGCACCAGGGTCACCCTTAGTGTTTCCACTCTTCCAGATCTTGGACGCGTGAAATACGCTCAGAATAAATGCAGACTATTCTTTATGCCTGTGCTAGTGTCACACAAACCGATTTAATTTTCTTACAACGTCAATCAGGGTAACATGCACTAGACACGGAGACATTTAAGGGTGTTAAAGTGCGATAAAATCATACTTTTATATTTATATGAAATATTGTTGGTTTTGTAGACGATACCTGTGAGTACAGTTTCCTCTTACAAAACAACTTTAGCTCTCATAGTTTTCTCATAACCGTGCGTCGAAGTCACAATTTTCATGTTCTGCTGCCATGCAAATATTGAAAACCAATTTATTTACGTAAGTGCAATAACATGCCATGGGCTACGAAATAAAGCATTTTAGAAAATAGCCCATGAACTACTTTCATATTAAAATATATTTTATTTCCAATTTTTTCTGTATTTTTGCAATTTTTATAAAAAAATTCAAAATATTTCGTTGTGGATTTAAAATGTCTTGTTGCAGAGCTCATGGGATGTTATTTCACAGTGAATCATTTCAGTTAAGTAGATAAATTCTTATGGCAGCGTAAAAATCAAATTTTGACTTTGACGCACCGTTGTGAGAAAGTTATGAGAGCTAAAATTGTTTTGGAAGAGGAAACTGTACTCACAAGTATCGTCTACAAAACTAACACTATTTCATAAAAATATAAAATTATGATTGTACCTCACTTGAACACTCTTAAGCTGTACCTACTTACGAACGTATCAACCAAAGCTCCGATTCGCTAACAACGCAAACAATGGTTTACGGTTGGTGGTATCATCGCACCCATGGACAGGAGATAGCAATATGAAACTGTGAGATATGCCATTTGTTAACAGACTTTTTCAGCTGCATTGTAATGTACGAGCCCTTTCGGATCCGGTGGCATCAAATGATGCCATCCAGTCTTCAATATCATTAATTTATAAAAATTAAATGTACGCAAAAAAAATTCTTGGCTCATTTATGTACACCATCTTAATAGTTTTTACACAATGTATCACCTGCTCGGGCTCCGAACAAATTAGAGAGAAAAAGAAAACTAATTTGATTTGAAAAATTGAGGAGTACTTAACGACATGAGCAGTAAGAGTAAGCAAGTTGGCTATGAAAACGATCAATTGGTTCATTGTTTTGGGTTTCTAGTTCCACGTGGCAGGTTCTTGGTTGAATAACCGTCTGCAACCACTAAAACAACCCGACTTCAACTGTTTACAATACACTAGATAGTGTGAAGCCCCCGCTAGACCGGACTGGCGTGGTTGTCGAGGTTGTGGCCGCAGAGCGCACGGACGATTGTCGGAAAGCTCGCGGTGGGCGTGTTCTGAAACTTCGCTCCGCCCCA
The DNA here is from genome assembly GCA_003012365.1 of Medauroidea extradentata. Taxonomy (NCBI): domain Eukaryota; kingdom Metazoa; phylum Arthropoda; class Insecta; order Phasmatodea; family Phasmatidae; genus Medauroidea; species Medauroidea extradentata. The sequence continues at coordinate 78,608 of PNEQ01091695.1, read as the reverse complement.
GAGTCTGTCCGTAGAAGCCGTTATTCACCGCGGGCCAGACAGTCGCGAAGGCACGGTACGACCCGTCCGTCGTGTTCGCGCAGGCGATAAATTCCACTCACAATTAACTAACAGCATCCTCTCAGGAAGATGCGATGGGATTTGGCGAAACAATGAAACAATCCTTCCTAGATTCTGCCTGATAGTCGGCTGCAGCTCGCTCCCCGTTTCATAGAATACTTTGGAAACTTGGAGGGTGTGAGTGTGTGTGTGTGTATATATATATATATATATATATATATATATATATATATATATATATATATAAAGAGAATTAATGTATGCGTACTGTAGTGGCTTCCATTAATGCGATCAGCCAGTTATACCTATTTCATTGTGTTGTTGTTCAGAATACTGACAGTAATGTTCGTAAAGTGATTCTTTTCGAACAATTTCATAGTAACGTTTCGATTGCATCATTATTTATTATGTGTCCTCGATTATGATAATATTTAAAGAACATCATGTAATCAAGTGAAACAATTAGCTTATTAATTATGTAAGAATACAAACACAGACATATGTGCGTATACATATACATACACTCACATTAAAACCCATTACTTGAAAATATGTAAATACCGTTTCTGGATTAATCCTGACAAAAAAAAAATTATAGCATGTCGAATGATGTCTAGTCGTCTAAAATATGGCTTATAAATCATTTTTAAAAACTGTGGATAGAAATTTGTGTCCTTAGTAATACAAAAAAAGTTTAAAAGAATAAAGGTATTGTATTTGTTGGTTACCACGCAAATTACTATAAATTACGAATGTGATGTTAATAGCGACAAATTTTTCTAATATCAAACGGCATATATGCGGTCTGAACCAGGCTTTCATTCACTAACATAAAACGCAATCATTGATTTTGTGGAAGATTTCTTTATGTGACATGTACTAATAGCAATTTGAACTAGTAGATAAACATTACAATTAATTTCTTGAAAGAAAACCGTACCTAGCATTTACATTAAGATTATATGCAATACAAAATATGTACGTTACATACATAAATTTATACTAAATCAACTTTGCATTAATATTTAGAAATAAAATCTTTCTAAGCCAAAGTTAAGAAAAACATTAACTATTATCTTGGATAAAGATTAGCAAACGTGTAAGTTATTTTTAATTTTTATTTTTGTTAAGTTTTAAAGAACTTGAAAGTATAACATTTTAATTCCAACTATATAGTTTACTAAGCAGCACCGGAATGTAAGCGTTTAATCAAATTTGATGGGCCAAGTCTTTAAGTGACCACGAATACAATACTGAAAAACAATATTTGTCTTCACTGCAGAAAAACAGCTGTATGCTGACATACTATCTCAGCGGTTTTTTTTTTGCAGAAATCCACGACGTAGACTGTAAGTTGGATTTTGTCTCAGTGTGTCTCTCAAATGTTTGCGACTTTTTGGATATCTAACTGAAATCATGTCTTCACGGCTTACGGAAAATGTAAGTTGGTAAACATTCATTCGGGTTAATAATACTTATGAAAATAATAGAAAGGTACCAAACAGAAAGTTCACTGTATGCGAAAAGGCATTCGAATAAGAAGAGATTTAGCCTCAGCGGGGATAAGCAGAAGAACATATGAGCAGAACTAAAATGTAATAAGTTTTTATGTTCTTGTGCAATAAATTTAGAGTTTTGCAATAATTTAACAGCACTAATGTTACCCAATTAGATGCTCAACAATAAAACAATTGTTATTTTACCGTAATTATTATATATGTAACAAACGATAATATTTTTGGACTAATAATAACGCAGATAACTTACTTGAATTGTAAAGAACCATATAAACTGAAATGTCGCAATTATTTTTATTTATAAACCTCTGTTGATTTATTAAATGTGCTTATTAACCTAAATATTTTCTCACCATGATTACGTTTAACACACAGGATATTTCCAAACTTAATTACAGTCTTTAAAAGATTATTCTTTCCGGGAAACATTTACGAGCATTCCGGTTGATTGTTAACAGTATGCGACGCCTACCAGAAGTAACCACATGCAAATAGGGTTTAAATATGTTTTATCATAAAAAAAACTTTTCTGATATGAAGGTGCAATGTTAGCTTAGCTAAAGGGATTATGGTAATATTAAAAAACTAAACATTATTACTCTACGAATTAAATATGAATGACCTACAACAAATATATAATCTAACGCTTAAATAATGTACATAGTTGTGCTTAATAATTTGTAATTTAGAATCATAATTTACACATTACATATGTATTATATAAAATGTTTGTTAGTATGTATGTATGAGATCGATAAACTCCGACACTATTTGACCTATCACCAAGAAACTTTACCTATATGAGCATTTCTTGAGGAGAAGTTTTTTACGCTATCCATTTTACTCTAATTTGCTACCTTGCCACTAGATGGTGCTACAGCGCATTAACTTATATACATAAATTCCCTTTACAGAATATATGGCATGGGATGTGGGTGGGAGTGTTGCAGTTCTAACAGCATCCATTTGTGCGTGTATATATGTATATATATATATATATATATATATATATATATATATATATATATATATATATACACACACACATGGTGTAAGGAAATTAACAGCCTTAACAACGAGTGGTGATTCCTCATGAAAAAGTAAGCTGTCATTATATGAGACACTTTTAAGACAATTGAATATTAAGAAAGATACAAGCCATTGAAATTGGAATTCAAAAATAATATCTGGTTAAAATGCAAAAAACGGTTAGGAGATTAGTAACAATTTTTTCAGTAATGTTAAGTGTTATTGAGATATTTTAACTGTTAAAAAATTCAGCCCTCGAAACTTCTCCTTTAATGAAAGAAGTAGGGGTGGCTACACTCAAATTGAATAAAATTACTTTGCCGTCACGTTTTGAGAACATTTCATGCTGCCTATTCATGCAGTACGTCGTAAGGAACAATAAAGTTACTCGTGTTTGCAAGCTCCTCGAATGAACCGTTTACAAGAAAAATGCACACAACTGTATTCTGTGACAACGATGGAACGCCTGGTACGTAGGCAAAAAATTGTAATTTGTCAAAGATTTGTTTGTGCGTACGTCATGTTTTCAGAAAAATACAACCTGTGATGAAGATTTTTGAAAGCATGTGGATAAATCAGTCCAATCACCTTAAAATCGTAGTCTCGATTCCGTAAATTTGGTAACAAATTTGGTTTTGCAGCATTTTTACAAAATGTTATATTTTGAAGAAAAAATAAATTAATTTTATAAAGAAAACATTTTATACAGTCTGAAATAATTACAATAGTTTTGAAATTGTTTTTTTTTTTTTTCTATTCATTTCACTGAATAACAGAAACGGATTGCTATATTCATCACAACAACTAGCTATGGTCGCAAAATTATGTTTCCGTAGAACTCGTTTCTGTTAAAAAACACTTAAAAAACTATTTTAATTATTTTATAATTTACGAAATGTATGAAATTATGTTTAAGAATGCATGGATTTTCTCCAAATAAAATAATAATTTTATAAAATTGCTCCAAAACCTAACTTAATTGCCAAATAGATTGAGTTGGGACTAAGCTGTTTTTTTATTTAATTTTACTAGAATTTGCGACACGTCTTAAAAATTCTGCATCACAAGTTACATTTCTTGAGAGTAAGGCGCGTGTACAAACCAATTTATCCTTGGTCAAAGTACCACATTTGACTACGTATCATGGGTTCTATTATTGCCACAGCAACAGTTGTGTGAATTTATATTTTAAATGGTTCGTTCTAGGAGCTTACATGAATATGACCATTTTTTGTTCCTTATGATGTACTGTACGAATAGGCAGTATTAATGAAATGTTCCCAAATACGGACGGTAAATTAATTTTATTCAATTTGAGGTTGGTCACCTGTATAATTTTTCGGAAGCCTGAATTTTTTTACAGTTTAAAGATCTCAGTAAAACTTAACATCACCAACAGAATTGTAGTTAAATTCCTAACCATATTTTGGAGTTTTGACCTAATAGTACCTTTAAATTCCATTTTCATGTGCTCATACCTCCCTTAATATTCACTTGTCTTAAAAGTGTCTTATATAATGCCTATAATGCCAGCTTACATTTTCATGAAGAATCACAACCCGGAGTTTGGGCTATTAATGTCATTACATCGTGTGTGTGTGTATATATATACATGTGTATATATATATATATATATATATATATATATATATATATATATATATATATATATATGTATGTATATATATGTCACTATACCTATTTTTATGTATAGAAAGGATTTATTTCCAAATGAATCATGTAACACTCTTGAACTTCACAGTATTTAATTTAGGACGAATAAAACCACTGGTATTATCTAGACCTGATATTCGTCTCTCGTCACTCGTATGGAACTCAAGAGAACCAGGTATGAGTTGCCACGCATGGTGCACACGAGTACACAAAGCGAGATCCCGACAGCGGGAGCATTTGTGATTGACGTCGGAATACTCGGAAGGGCGTATAGGAAATACATAGAAATTGGAAGCGCTGCGTCAACAGCTCGGGCGCTCTCCCGGGCTCACACAAAGCACAGAAGGAGAGAAAGGGGCGGAGATGTCGCGGCGCCGTTTGAGTTCTCATCTTGCCCTGTTTCGTCGACGTATTGCCTGCCCTTCCACGTCCCGCGGCTCTCAGTACAAAGACAGCGGGGGACAAGACCTCCCTTGAGACGAACTGGAAGAGCTTAGGGTATCAATACTACGTTCATACTCTCCGTATGCAATCATTTCCTATTCTGGTTTCCATTCTTCTTGGCAGAGCAATTTATGTGTGTACGGCATATATGTATAAAATAGCTCTGCCAAGCAGCGTGTATGCATATATGTGTGTGTACGCATGTAAACATGTATGTATATTTAGCAGTACTGTGTGATGTCCCAATTAAATATTAATAAGGAATTGTAATATTCACGCTCAATATAATTATTTTTTCATTATTATTTTCTTAATGAGGTTTTAATATTATATTGTCTTTGATTTTTTTCTTATTTAGTGGTTATGTGTAAGAATTTGGTTACGTCTCAACTTCGTCACTGTAAAAATAGGTTGTAAATATATATATATATATATATATATATATATATATATATATATATATATATATATATATATATATATATATATATACGGTGTCCCACAAGTCCGGTCTCATAGGGTAAATAGAAGTTTGTGAAATATGGAATGGTTTAGTAGTGATGTAGTTTGTTGGTGTAAGACACCAGCAGTGTGTTCGCTTCCATTACGACAGAAAATGTTCAAATTGATGTCCGCGATGTGTTTTGCAGACACGTATGCAACGGTTCAAATTGATTTGTACACGCTGTAACATGGCCGGCGGGATGAAGCGACATAGTGCAGTAATGTTGTTATTTACAATAACGTTTCAATACATTCATCTATTTTAACTTTCTTTGTGAGACCGGACTTTTACTATGAGACCATACTTATGGGACACTCTTTATATATATATATATATATATATATATATATATATATATATATATATATATATCGTATACATGTTTAACTCGTGACATATGAGGTAACTTAGGATACTTAAAAATATTTTCCCGCGTATGGAAACCTCTTGATTGCAAAAAAAAAAAACGTACTTGAATTTTAAATACATTAAAAATAATGAATGTGCATATGATATGTCAATTGCTTTTAATTCCGCCTGACGTATATACAAAAAAAATTATATTAGATTTAAAAGCTACGCGATGTAACCCAAGCTATCCCGATTTACTGTATGGTTTAAAGAGTCATTGTCTACTAAATAAAATATATAAATATCATAAAGGCAGGATATCTAAACCCTTATTAGACAGTCTTCTTAGCAGGACTTCTGCAAACAGCTAATGTATTCTGGTGATGTTAAATGCAAAGGGTGGAGAAAACGTAAAATCCCTAGAAATTATGGTAGTTAATAGCTACGTCCATCATACTTCGTAAATAAAATGCCTTGGAAGCGACTGCACAGGAAATTTAACCTGGATAGCTACTGTGGTAAGTGAGTGGCTTGAATTTGCTTTTATTTATATTTTTATAAGTAATTATTTTAACATAATGACAAGGCTTAACCATCTCGCCACTGGGCGAATAATTTCTCCCTTTGTTGAGCGTGCTCATGTTACTGCAAGATAGTATTCAAAGAATAACATTAAAACAAATTTCACTACCCATTCTAAACGAACACACAATTCCACCTAATAAGAACTGGGAATCGAACCCAATATTGAAATAATTTATATTCACTGCAATGTGTGGAGTTAAGTTACTAAAGAGGCATCAGACTCGAAGGAGAGTGTTCTAAAAGAAGTGGTCAGAAATTAATATTTTAGAAGCCACGGAAACCTCAAAGTGTAGGGGTCTAATATACAGAAGCAGCGGAACGTGTGTGTAAACTGTGGAAAACAATTATTTTTACATTGTTGCCACACGTTCATTAAAGCAGAACGTAACCGCATTGAAAACAATTTTCCGAATTGTAAGATGTTACTTTAAAGTGTATGTTTTTACCGTAAGGCGTGCGTTTATTTTTAAAATTAAACTGTATATTTTTCCATTCGTTTCTTAGCTCAAAAATTTCACTTCAATGTCCTCAAAAGTCATCATAATTTCGTCACTAAACATTAGAGGCAACGTGTATGTAGTAACTGAGTAAAGGTATTTGGCTCAGTAGAGCTCTCAGAATCGAGAATGTGAACACTGATAAAGTTGACATGGTAGTAGCGCAATGCAAACGGAAGGGAATATAAAATATTTCGAGAAATTTCGCCACCCAAAACTTGTATTTTACGACACCCAAGTGTGAAAATCGGGAGTAACCTCACAGCCGGAAATCTAACACTGATCAGCGTGATGTGAGGCGAGCAGCTGGACCAGTGTGCTGTACTTACATTATGTGAGAAGTCCTGGAAAAAAGGACATTAACTGTTTGTAAGATAAGGTCCATTTTTACTTAACTCCTCGGAAATAGAAAAAAAAATTAGAACCTCCTTAAATTTTAGCTGACCCGGTGTGCTGCGTTTGTGAAGCGACTTTGTGTTGCTTTTGTTTCAAAGGCATATTCTCAATTACTTTTACCACTTCGTATTCCACAATTAAAAAAGGATTAAATGGTAAACTTAAAAAGTAACGTTTCATAACACGAAACATGGAAATATGTTTCTGGAAAATTTTTAAATACCTTTCATAAATATTTATGTCACCTCATCACGAACGCTCCTAGTTGTCTAAGTATGCAATTTATTTATCAGTCGAAATATTTTGACCTTCACTACAGGGAAGTTAAGATATTAGTGATGAAAAATAATTCATTGATATGACTTGTTCGTGAGTCGGAAATGTCGGTTATTTGGAGAGAAATATTTTATCAGTTTGGTAAATGTTCCAGTTTTTATGATAGGTGCTACTAATACTGAATATTAACACGGGAATTTCTTTCTCTTTTGAATACTTCAGAAACTCCGAATTCAGTCTGTCAGACCCACGAGAAATTCTAGGTGCTTTACATTTACGAAACTCGCGCTTGATTTCCTGTATGAAACAACCGCACACCGCCGCGTCTACAAAAAAAAAAAAAAAAAAAAAAAAAAGGCGACGCACACAGTCGGTGACGAGAAACGAGTATTAAAATATAGACGAGCCCGAAAATCGCGGCCAACCACATCTGCGACCTCGGCAACCTGTGTACGTCAACACCCTGGTGACGACCACGAAGAAAGCAAATCTTTATCCAATACGCGGACTCGCGCGAATGGCCGCGGCTCCCGGGCCCGCCCACCTCTTATTACGGCCACGGCAAGAGTCTTCAAATAAATCCGCGGACTCCCGCGAGTACCCACGGTGAATACGGGCACAACTACTTATCGTGGTGGTCACGACGAGAGTCCCCCAAGCTTCCTAAACCACGCTCCCGCGGCGGTCTTAAAACTCGCCCGTTACACTCCCAACATGTCACAGTCTCTCTGGGCAACTGATAAAACTAAACCCGGTCTTTCCTCTGTACCGGTTTAATATTTCTTTTCAAAATTACCACAAGTTGACATAAAACACATGTTTAACTGATTTACACAATTTTGGCCCTTTATGATGTCTAATAGTCAAGTTAACATTAAATTTCACTGCAGGGAGTAGGTGAAGCCAGGCCCCTGTGCTGACCAATTCCAGCCTGTGAGTTCTGTTTCCCACACCAATTCAAGGTCTCGGGCCAGCTAGCGTCTCATGTTTACAGTTTCCTCTCTTCCCCGCTGGGTAGAGGGTTAAATGGCAGTGAAACGCTAAAAAATGCCTCTCAAACTCTTAGCCTTTCGTTAGTAGGCAAAACTAAATTGTATATAAATGACATAAAACAAATTATTGCGACTGAGTAAGATTAAACGTAATGATCACGATGAAATTTCAACGAGTTCTCTACTAGGCCTACTATTTTAACACAATTTACTGTATTTACATTCAAAATTATATGCTATCACTTTTTAAGGGCTAAGCGGCCTGTTATAGTGAAAAATTGTAAGCAAATAAATAAATATTAAATTTTTGTTGGCTGGTAACGTTTTCAAGGTTATTCCATTTCATCCTAAGTCTAATTTTACTGTCGCTCAATACTCACATAGTTAGCTGTTAACTACTGACTTCTCAATTCTTTATATATTTTAAAATAGCAATTTAAATATCCTCTTACAATCCGTTCTGGTTTCCTACCTTCCTGATATTGAATAGGCACCCTGTTGCAGCAGGAATTTTATAAAGAAGTTGTTGTTTCTCACACAATAGAGGAGGTTGTAGACGTTAAATGAAAAAACAGGAGCTACGAAAAATTCTTCTTCTTTTCACTTGTATAAAAATCAGTCAGCTGGAATGAATAATGCTAGAGTATATGTCAAAAGGTTCGAAATTCTTCATGGCTTATTACTTGCTCTTCTGAAAAAAAAAAAACTTTGCTGAATGGGTAAGCTATTGGATAGTCACAAATGAGTCGTCGTTTCCAAGAGTGTAAGAAAAGTGTAAATAAAAATTTTTAGTAACGGTTATAGCCAAAATAGATGATTGCAGTAAATTTAAAAAATTTTTTTTATTTAATAAAAAAGTAATTCAATTTTAGAGCGACTAAAAGTCTGCATTTTTATATATTTAAGACGATTAAATTTCCCCACTAAAAAAATGCTAAAATTTTTTATTTTCCAAGTAGTACCGCCATTTACTTGGCAGTTTTAGTTTTAATTGATTAACATTAGTATACATTTTTGTGTAAGATATAGTTATAATTAACTACACAATATTCGTCAAGGGCTTGATCCAGTCAGTAAAATTTCATTTATTTAAACATTTTGGAGAAAGTTACCAACAAACACCTTCAACTCTGATTTAAATAATTAGTAGCAACTTGGGAAAAGTACTTATATTTTACTGGACGGCGAAATACTATTACTTGACTTGGTCATTTGCAAACTCTTTTGCAAAGGGACACCGTTAAAATACATTACAAATTAGCAACGATGACATTTCAGAACAACATAATCCCGCCCATGCACTTTGCTCAGTACGTCATGTTCTGTGAACTGTAAGTGCAGAAACAGTGCTTTTACGGACCAGTGTAAAATAGGATTTTTTTGTTCATATCGATGTAAGTATTGTTCCCCAAATTACTGACTCAAAATTTAGCAAAATTGTGTATTTTCTGTAAAAAAAAAGAATGTATTTCATTAGTCACCTAGCCGGAACTTAAGGGTATGGTAGACATCCATTTTGAACAACATACTGTATCAGATTCAATTTTTCTTGATTATGAAATAAATTGTGACTAAATTTCGCTCTTAAGAAAATTTGTTGTGTCTCAGTTTCTGCGAAGTGACTCGTAAACGTCAAAATTCTAATTTTACATTTTCATTTACGCCACTCAAACCAACTGACTTACCAAACTGAAAAAAAAAATCAGTTGTGTATAACGATAAGTACTGCAATGATAAATAAAGCTAAATAATTTTTTTTGTTTCAAAAAATTCTTGAATTTTTAAACTTCACCAATTATAATTTCGATACAAAAATTATTTGTTTTTATAAAAGAAAACCATGTAGCCAACAACATCGTTATTCACTGTAAGTACGCCAGTGGATTTTATTGGCGTACATGAAACCGTAAAATTCCAATTTCGACGTTCACGGGTCATTGCGAGAACACTACGAGAGGTAACATTTAGCTGAGCCAAATTTAGTCACAAATATGTCTTAAATGAGAAAGAAATATCTCATATAAATATAAAAAAATATATATAGTTGAAAACAGACTTAGACCGTGCCCTTTAACTGGAAATTTCAGTTCGCAAAGATGTCGTGGCTTAACTTATGTTTGATTATATCTAACATGAATGTTTTTGTGTGGTACAAATATGACACCAAGTATTAGTTGTGCTAATAGATTTTTCGGTGAAATAAACGCATGTAGCTAATACAGTTTATTGTATACATTAAATATATATTTTTATTGTAATCTTTTTAAATGAATATATATGTGTGAATGTGTTGTAGTGCGTGTGAGCTTTTTCTGTGATAACACATTATACTGATAAATTACAGAACACCGACTAAACCATCTACACAGAAAACACGTAATTGGAAATAGCAAAGAAGGAAAACTATAATTAAAATAAAAATGAATTTAGCGGAAAATAGGTGCTATTCCCTACACTGTAAAGAAAATCAGTGAAAAATTACCAGTAAGTACTGCTCTCAACCAGATACAACAAAACATATTCACAGCACTCACAAAAGCTTAAATATGAAATGATAATTGCAGAAACTGTAGTTAAAGATCTACTGAGAAAAATAAATCTGTAATTTAATCTTGCACGGCTATTACATTTAAAATTTGCTCAGTCGGTAGAATTTAAGTCTCTAAAATTATCTCAGGCCTCTGGTTAGGCCTAGATTCTCCTCAATTAATTACCAAAAAATGTAGAAAATTAATACATCACTTTGAAACGTTAATAAATAATGTTGGAGTCTAAATCAATAAAATTTGAGACGTTTACTCTGAAGACAGTTCATAGAAGTTACAATAAGGCTCGTAAGCGTCTGTCTTACGCGTCATTCCTCGTAGTCTTCAAGTTCCCTCCAAACTTAATTGAAAGTTACATTAAATTGCCTCTTCTGAACCTAGCAAACTTATAGCACGACTTCTTGGACCTAGGATCCGCTCCAATAGATCCCTAAAAATTACGATGACGGCAGGATCAGCGTCCCAGCAGAGAATCCTGCCGCGGGACGACATGTCCTAGGAGCTTTCCAAGAAGAAGTGACGCTAACTTACTACTACTCGGTTGCGGAACTCGCAGAAGAAAAAATATCACAAATACTCTTACTAAGAGAAATGAAAAAAAAAAAAAAAAAAATTGTGTAGTTACTGATCACAGTAATCAAGGTTTTCTTTAACTTCCGTGCGTCATAGCACACTGATAAATACATAGACACAAAACAATATTACAAGAAATATTTAAAATTAAAATGATTAAAATTTGACAATTCTTGTACTGAAAATTATAACTTTAAATATATAAAATATGACTTTAAATTAAATTTAGCATCAATCACAAGAGAAATTAATAAAATACATCAAATAAATTACTTACATAAATTATGAATATTTAATTTAGAAAAACAATTAATTAAAATGTAGGTGGACAACTGTAGACATACATACTACATTACTTATCTTAAATGTTATATATTATCTACCAAAATGTTCTATTTTGCAAGCAGTATTTCATTTTAGTTAAACCCTTTACAGCTGTTTTATATATAAATGTTACTGCTGAGCAAACCCAATGGTTAAAAGATATGAGTATGGTTATAAAATAACATTTTTAACATGTTACTTCCAAGAGATATTTTTAGCGACACGGGACGGCGACAGTGTACTCAGTCAAGACCAGTAATGATAATAATGTTGGTAATGGAAGACTCTCGGGCGTGCTCTCGGCAGGAAGTGAACTGAGAGGCTTTCAGTTGCCATGGTGACGGGATGGTAGCATCCCCCTGCCCCCTCTATATATCGGTCCCTCTCCCGGCCGTGTAGCTACACCGCAGTATCCACAGGTCTCTCTACATCTCTGTCTATCTCTCTCACGCCCGCTTCGCCGAGAGAGAACCTGCATGTGGCTTGCCTCTTCCATCAAGCGGAAAAATATTGGCGCGTTCCCAGTGCGCGCCTACACTCAGCCGTGTCTTTCTGTGAGAGCACGTTCTGGCATCGCACTAGTGCCTTGCGCCGTTGAATATGCATGCTTGAGCAAACACGACGCCGAGCAGGTCTGACACTTCCACACTGTCCTCTGCTGTTACGAAATTAAATATTGATAAAAAAAACGCGAGTGTTATTGACTGAGTAATACAGTACAACCCTGTTACAACATTCCTGTATAACTTTCCAATGGCCCAACAACTTTCAATAAAGCATAATGCCTTCTTTCACTGCTTATTACTACATCAGTATTTTTTTTTGTTTTCTGCATATAACATTACTTTACGCTTTGACGATAATCACAAGTGAAGCAAATTTATTTCCTACCAGTATTATTTGAGATAAAGCCTACTAGCCAAGTAACACTAAAGTAAACGAGTTTATGTTTGGGAGAGTATGATATTATTGACAGCGATCCTGAAGATGACAATAATTAACCTACAGAAGACGGGTGAACGTATTTTGTGCGTTCGAGGCCTGGACGTATGCAAGCGTTAAGAACGAAAGCTGGCCTGAAGGTACAAATCACTTAAGACTCTGTTTCAGTCGCCATATTGAATTTTATTATTTTTCACTTTATTTTTAATTCTAAGAAGAAAAACGTTAAATCGGCGACTATATAGCAAATTCTATTTATCTTGAGCTACAATGCAAGCATGGCAATAAATCTAATAATTTATAGTTAGGTCGCGATTTGTTGGGCAAATTATGAAAATAAAAAAATTTGCCACACACATATTGCGGCGTAATTATAAGTCAACAGCTAAATTGCAGTGTGGGTATTGTACGGAAATGTAAATAGAATTTCCGGTATAATCGCATATTTAACGCGTTTCTTATTAGAATTCAAAAAAGAGAAAAATAATAAAAATCAATATGACGATTGAAACCGAGCCTTAACTGGCCTGCGGTCTTCTCGCTGATAACGTGCCTGTCTGAGACTTTCAGTACTGACCCTATCAATTTATTACGTAATATTAAAGCGAATTGTACAGTCAGATACTTTTTAAGTTGGGACCAGTATTTACATACCTAAAAATTACCGCGAAAACTCCGATTTGACGCCATTTTCCACAGTGAAAAAAAAATACGTTTAAGGGGTATCAGTCGCGGCTACTTTGGAATAACAAAACTTCTGAATTTAATTTGGCCAACACATTTTCTTAAACGTTTGTTGCTTCGACGCGGCAGTGGGGACGGTTTCTAACATTTTATACATTTGGCAGAACTTGATAACTATTGCTTGTACTATACCTATGACCATAAAAAAACACTTTCTTTCTCCGGAATGATACTAGTCAAGTATTAAGAATGGCAGTAAAGGAGTGGCAATTTGTAACGCTTGAGAATGTTACAATGTCACTGTTGCCACGCCATACTTATTAAAACACTGTTTCGAAGCCATCCATCACTGCTAGAAATGGCCTTATGAGGTTGCCGTACGTACTTTGAAATGTAGACTACTAACAACATGTAAGCGAAACTCAGATAGAAACGAGCATTGAACTTTGCCAGAGACTTTCCACTATTTAAATTATATGGTGAATGCTTACACTGAAAAAAATACTTATTGTTAACCACCAAATATTTTGTCATTATGGACTGTACCAAATTGTTTTGTGGTGACCACTAAAATTTTTTGCTGTTCCCAATAAAGTTTTGTAGTGATTAGCAAACAATTTTGTAACCACTGGAAATGTATTTCGTGGGGTCCATATTAACTAAACATTATGTAGTCACCACAAAACAGTTTTTTCTGTGTAGCGTCGCATAATAATACAAATGATAGTAATAATTGATCGGCAGGAATCTTGCGCGCTAGTTCAGCGCTTGGCTAGTTGTTGCGATTCGGCATTTGATGCGCGTTTCAAAGTCGCCCTTATAGCTCTGCCACTTCTGAGTCTCTAGTGGGCAGGTATGTGGCACCCTCAAGTACATAAGATATAAGACATAACACTCACTGAAAGTCATGAGTCTGAAGCCAGTTTCCGACTACGGCTTGACGCTCTCATAAGGCGGTTATATTTAGTCACGAGGCTTGCGCGGGTAGGTAATAATTTCAGCTTTCAACGTTCATACAGCAGGCCGAGTAGAGCTCTTACGCATCTAGTAAGTAACGAACCCTGGTTTTCCTGCATTAGTCAAGATATCATCGTATCATTACACCACGACAGTCTCTAATTAGCTGAAATTGTACTGCGCATAACGCAATATTACCAACCTTAATAAATGTGTACAGTGAACATCATGCAAAACAACAATGTACTAGTAATAAAAACAATATTGCTTGATTATACAAAATGATACGATTACATAAAGCAGAAATTACCTCCAATTTATAACGTATATATTAATTTAATATAAATAATAGTGTACTAGCAGTGCGCCCGCGGCTTTGCTCGCGTGTATTACTGATAGCAGATAATATTTACTTTAATTGAAATACATCCTTGTATACCAGATAGGTAGTTCAGTCATCAAGTGTTAGGATGGCACATCTGCTAGTTGTGTTAACATTACAGCAGAATAAGTATTTATAGCTGTCCACGAGAAATGCAGTCTTAAGTTTGTCCCTACCACTAACAGCGACTTCGCCTGGGCCTTATTTATTGTCACATCATTGTTGACGTTGTGAGTTAATTATAGGATCTTCATTGTAAGAGGGAAATCGAATGAAATACGTAGTTTACGTAGACAGATTGCTCCCGAGCTACAACCAAGTACACCACATAATCTCGAAGTTAATCGTGAAAATTAATTTAAAAAAAATATTAATTTCCTGAAATTATAGAGGTTGTCTACAATGCGCCTGAGTAGAACTGTAAAATGAAACTCCTGTATATTTTTTTCTCGCTGGTCGTACTTGCTTTTCTGAACGTCTGCCTTAAAAGTTTACAAACTATGTTTTATTTTCAATAATTAAGTATTCTTATGAAATGAAAAACTTGCATTACTTTTTTTAGGTACTTACATAATCATCACTCTGACGCGAACAACACATCAATATCACTATTGGTTGTGGTACGTATCATCGGCTGATAGATAACAAATTGTATGTCTTTTCACCTCTTTAGGTGTCGAAATTCGAAATTAATTTGTACTAATATCCAAGTTAAGTGAAAATCACAACGATAGCCCTTTCAGTTGAAGCAAAATAGATCTCTTATTTAAAATCATATATCACTCCTGTACAGTACTGAGAATTCGAATTTCGTAAAATCTTAAAACTTTTTCACAGCCTTTTACGTAATCATCATCCTGAAGCAAAAATGAACTGGATATCTCGATGGGTTCGATATATATAGAAGATTTATCTAAAACACATTTCAGGTCTTTTCACCTCCTAAGAGACGTAATTTCGAAATGCCCTTGCACCTAATTTAAGACTTCTTAACTGGTGTCTCTTGTGCGCGAAAAACATGACAATATCCTGTTGGGTTCTAGATATATCGACGATTAATTAAAATCCATTTTAATCACTTATCACCCATTTTCCGAAAATTCGTGAAATTGCTTTTCAGGTATTTGAGTCAGCATCAATCTTAAACAAAAATCACGTCGCTAAATAAAAATCAATGGGATCGATAAAGATCGACTGTGAGTCGAAAATACATTTCACCCTTTCTTTTACCTCTCTGGGGCCGAATTCGGAAAATAAATTTTAATAGTATTTGGAACATTTATAAATTACCTATCTAAAGCAAAGAACACTTCGATATCTAAATTGGTTCAATAGATACGAAAGAATAATCGAAAACAAATTTCGCGTTTTTTTACCCACTTAGTTAAAGAATTTCAAATCGACTTGGAGGCCTATCATAGGCATTTGTATACGTAACCAATTGAAGTGAAAATCACAGGGATAGTGAACTGTTGCAGTGATATTGACAGTTTCGTAAAAAAAAAATGTTTTTACAAACACGTAGTTTTAAAGGCGTACTAGGCGGCAACCTTAAGAAATTTCCAAGCAAACAAGAACCGCATCAGAGATCGTGTTTTATCACCTTCATTCAGACTTAACTCTTATGCTATACGTCATAATGGCAATATTAGATTTCGCGTTATGTTCCCGACCGCGCATCGACACCGCTGCGGTTCTTCAATTTCATTTGCAAATTAACTATTGATTTATATTTTTGTGCATGTGTGCGTGTTTGTGTAGGAGGGGCGATGAAAGGAGAACGAAGAACACTGGCGTCGCTGCAAAGTAATTCAAGTCACCTCAGTGCTCTGCGACAACAATTCCCAGCGCAACGTATGACTAAATCCCTCGTTACATCTCGTCTCCGAGCTGATGTAATCCAATTTGCAGTCGGCGACCGCTCGCAGCCGCCTCGTGAGGGTTTTATCACTCGTAGCCCGGATCGGGAAATAATAACAGCATAGTAAAAAAATTTTTTTCTGGTATAATTTATTTCTCGAATTCCGTAGTCGGAATTTCAGAGTCCCGGTCGACATTGTTCTCTACGCTTAATGTGCGTGGGATGAGTATTAATTATAAGTAACTAAGATGATGCTCTTCTGTCTAAAGCAAAATAAAATTTGCAAACTAATTGTGGTTTCAGAGATTTAAATTAACTTCGTTTTGCATCTCTTTATACACAAGTTAAATCTCTCGCAATTTGAAGTTTTTTTTATATTCGTCTAGATTTTTGTGGATGTTCAATTAATTATTATATATGGTTTAAATTCGTCTGTTTATGCGCGCTGCCTGCAGTCGCGTACGGTTACATGAGAGGGCCTGTGTGATATTAATTCAAATTCTAACAGACGTAGAAGTATTATTCTGGGACTGCTGTTGCTTAAGCAAGTATTCCACTCGCCATGGATGACTCGCGTCTATATCGTCGGCGAAATGTTGCTAATCCCTGCTTAGTTCACGAGTCCCGACTTGTGTTCGATTTACAATAGCGCGGCGGACGCGACGCAAAGGGCGCGATGCGAAACAAAAAAATCTGTTGTTATTGCAAATACTAGTTTGTCTAAAACCATTAACCTACGTAATATTATTAGCCAACTTTACAAACAAACAATTGTCCGGAATGATTCACTCAGTGATTGTTCTTCACAAATACGTTACTTAACAAAACTTTTTGCCTTTTCTCTCCCCAAACGTTCGCCAGTATGGAAAATTGGCTTCCATAAACCTACAATTGAAGACATTGCTAGTGAAAAACGATTGATGTACATTCCTGTTGTTACAGCTAAAATAGTAATAATTTGTTGTCATATCTTGACCAAATCATTGCGTAAATTTATAACTTGTTATGTTTTTTTAATTAACTACGTATACATTTTGTAAAAAAAAGTATTTCTTTAAAATGCCCAGATAGAATTATTTACATCAGCTATCTTAAAATATGGGTTGTAATTATTTGACCCGAGGTCTTCAATTCTGAATTGATGTTTTTAGTTGAATTATGCAGCAATCCCTCAGAAGGGTGCGAAACAAAATAACATTCCTAAGATCAAGCTGTTATATTAAATGTAAATAGGTGACGTTACAGATGGAGTAAGAATTATAAGAGCTGTAATATGAAATATGTTACAGGCCTATGCAAGTGTAATTTTCTTTTATAAATATGAAAATAAACAAACAGTCGTTACACGAGAGGTAGTGGTTGTGGGCGTGGCCTAAGATATAGAAAGTTGCTGGACAGAGTGGTTATTGAAGGTTGAGTTGGTGGAGCCTAAAGAGAACAATAGATTTGGAAAGTTTTGAGAGGAACTCCGCCGCAGATTCGTTGTAAAATCACATAGGCGTGACAGAAGCAACACGACGGGTGTAATACGACACTAAATACTCCCGTTATTGCGAATACTTGTTTGGCTCCCGCGCGAAGAACACTAAAAAATATATTAAGTGTAAATAGTGCATTGCCACTACATACCAATATCTCATATGACAGCCACAGATATTTACAGTTTACTTGTAATATATACTAAATTCTCACAGGCATTCCAATAATTAAAAAAAAAGTACAATTACACGTTTGATGGAAGGGTTATGATTTGTTAATGTTAACTACCTCACCGTATTCGACAACATTTGACCGCAAAACTAACTTCCGATTAACATAAAATCGATCAAATTTTTATTAAAATTCACGTCACGTTTTGCTATTTTAAATGTGTTAACATCTCAAAAATCTCGGTGCTGATCGGCGGACATCTTTTTTGTTTAGCATCGCATCTGTCTTGTTTGTACGGTTCCATCAGAAAGAGAGTGAGTGGAAAAGGGGAGGGGGTAAAAGTAATGGCGCAGGCAGGTCCGCAAGTGAGTTTAACTGCGGCTAGTAGCCTTGGTTTTTGTATTTTTTGGAGGATTCGAACGTATACCTTCACGAGTTTCGCCCGAGAGAAAGAATTTAGCAAAATGTTGGATTTACGATAGCGTGACAGACACGACACGGCGTGCGCCGCGCAAATGAAATAACTTGTCAGCCAATTAGTGTCGAGGCTTTTGTAACGCCAGAGCAACAAAAATTGTTGATGCGACGCGGATGACGAATAAGAAGAGTTTGCTTCATTTGCGTCATGAACGTGACAAAGCGGATTTTAATATTGTGTCAAAATTTTGGTGAACCTGGTGGGATGGTAGTAAATCGCATTTTCTCATCTAACAGTAAATTTTTGTTGCTATAAGCAAAACGCAACCCCTTAAACTTTAAAGCAATCTAGTAATTGTGAATTTATTTGTGCATCCGGGAATTTCCGTGGGTATTTAAAAATTGCAAATAAACGAAAAAAAAAAAAAACACTAGAAAGCTAATATGAACATCCACATCTGTCGTAGACGTTGGTCTGTAGTGTCAATGCGCTATTCACATTTTATATACATTTTTTTTTATATTTATCGCGTGACAGCCGAGCAAGTGTTCGCAAAGATGGGGATATTTAGTGTTGCATTTTAACCGCAGTGTCGTTTCTGTCGCGTCTGTGTGATTCCACCTTGAGCCTGTGGCGGAGTTTATCTCAAAACTTACAAAATTTATCCTTCACCACTTAAACTTCGACAACCTATCCCCCAGCAAATTTCTATCTCTTGGGCTTCGTCTAACGACCGTTTGTTCATATTCATATTTTCTAAATGAAAGAGTGTAACATGCATAGGCATAAAACGTATTTCATATTACAGTTCTTATAGTTTTCATTCTATCTGTTACATTACCTAATTACATTTAACATATATATATACATATATATATATATATATATATATATATATATATATATATATATATATATATATTTACTGAGAATAACTTCGTTTGACCTCTTTGTCTCAGGGGTGTTCCTTTGTTTCAGCGCTAGACGCATTAATTCAATTTTGCAGGGTTATCGAAGCCAATTTACCAAAATGGGTGCTCAGACGGGTGCGGGGGGGGGGGACGGTGGGATAGAAAGCAAGAAATTTTGCCGTGTAACGTAATTGGGAAATACAATCGCTGACGCTGAAATTTCGTAAATTTAATTGCGGCAAAACAAATTACTCTTAACAAATAAATCATTCTGGGTAATGGCAGTTGTTTACTTGTAATGTTGGCTAACATAATTTCCTGAGTTTGCGAGTTTATAATTTTACCAAATTGACTTTCGAGAACGTCTAGATTCAAAATGTTGTTTTTAGCGTTTAATTTCCAACCACACACGCTTAAACTATTGAGACTTGGTTGGCGGGGGATGGGGTAGAATTATGCTTGAAGCAGGGGTGGTCTGGTTGTAGCTACCCGCGCATGAGACCGCCACGACCATGGCCAATTCTACGACTATGTACTGTCTCGGCTGTTCTGTGCAGCTACGTGCTCCGTCGCAAGTCTAGCGTGTGAGGGCCAGTGGCGTTGCCAGCATTTGTGTGAGGAGGGTTGTTTAACCTGAAAATAATGTAATAAAAACCCTTGTAAAGTGGTAAGCCCGGGGGTCCTCCCCCGGAAAATTTTGATTTAAAGTTGCAAAATAGTGTTGTTTCAGCAATTTTGCGTAACAAAACATTGAATATTCTACTGTAAATTTTTTTAAAATTTTTTATAATAACTTTTTTCAAAACTAGCTATAAACCAATATCTCCCCTCCCCCTTTCACTGGTTACCCGTGGTGAGGGTGACATCTCTCTTTTTCAGGACTGCAAAAGCTGTACAGTGGCTGGTTACAAAGTACTCTGCCCTTGATTTTAACTTAAAAATATCCTTAAATGTAACTTATATGTAATTTACTATATAATTTATGCTTCATCATGTCTTACCTCTTTCGTACTGATGTACAAAAAGTTGGTTAATAAACAATTATTGCCTTGTATGCACGATATTATTATTTATAATAGTCGCCACTCATCAGGGAGTGATTTTCTCAATACTGAATTGTCGAAGAAGAAATAGGAACATTTCTTAATGCGCATCTTGTTAAGTTCATTAGATGTAAACTGGTATGCCGACCGTAGGCTTCTGTGATGCATCGATTTCCTGCTGAGCAATGTTGTCTTATAATTGTAGCATTTTTATATATGCATGTGGTTCAACATACGACGTATGACACTGGCCTGAATAACAACTTTGTGCGTGTTCATGCAGTTCGGTGATATTGTCTGCCACGGTCGTACAAATATCTCCAAATTGAATATGCAGAGCTTTTTAGAGTCTATCCAGACTATATAAACCCCTAATTTCCAGAGAGCTTCGTTCGCAACTTGGTGTTCCGACCAGCTGTGTCTCAGCCTGAAGACGGGAACAGATCGCAATTCCCGAAATGTCGCAATTTTTCGTTGTTTTTAACTTACGTTGTCTCTTGTCCTTTGTTTTTTATTTTCCACTGTATAACTGTTTTTGTCTACTTCCTTCTTTTTTCATTTTTGAAATCTGGTTCTATTTGTGTCTGGGTGTAATGTCGATATTCAACTGAATTCTAATCTTAGAATTCTTTGTCTAACAAAAAAAAAAAAAAAACTAACAGAATTCCTCTGGAAGTGCTTTTTACTCTGTTTTTGGTGTGTTTTTGTCTGTTTTCCTGTTCTTTCATACACTTTGTCATTCAACACAAGTTTGATCAGAAAAACATGAGCAATGGCGTATGTCCCCAAACCAATAAATTCTAATCCCCACATTACGGTTTGACATGGTGAGCACGTATTTTCTGTTTAGGAACTTTGACGTAGCCCACTCGTGTTGAGTCGCTATTGCAGGAATTATTTTCTATGATTAAAGTTAATAGCTTCAAATAGCGCATTTTGCACTCACTGTTAATTAATGCTTCTAACTAACAGATCTACAGCGCGTTTTCATAATTATCAGTTGTAATACTTTTTTTAGCTTTCAATTAATTTTTTGGTACACGAATGTATAACTGTTCAGGAAATTGCAACGCAGTTTGTGGTTTTACGAGTGGTTAAAATCTGCCAAGTGACAGAACTATGTTGGTAAAACGCTCTATTTGAAAGCCGCGTGGCATACGAGTAAGCCACGTTGCCGTCCAAATCAAATAGCGTGTAATCGTATTGGATATTTGTAATGTGATTTTATTCCTGTTGCTTTGTTTTCACTTTGTCGCACGCTTTTACGTGCTATTGTCATGCAGTTTAATTTTTGTTTCCTACAATTTGCGACAAGTGACGTCTGAATTGTAATTTGCATTTACAAGGTTACTCTAAAGCCTTATAATGTTGCCATTCATTGCTTAATACATAAGTTATGAAAAAAGAGTAATGAAAATATTGAAGGTGTACACAATGTTTTGAAATGCGTATGATTTGAAATTTATATAATTAATGTTTGTAACCTTTTCTTTTTTTTTCTCCTTGCATTAGTGTGATGGCCTTAATAATTCTATTTAACAAGCCAAGTCCAAAATGTCAAAATATTTTTATTTTTTTTTCAAATTTTTGCTAATATTCATGGTTTTGTGATATTACATGTTATAACAATACAACATAATCTGGAAAATAATTTTTGTACACACTTTTACCATACATGTGAACGTTTAAACTAAACATGGTGTGAATTGTAAAATTCTTAAAACTAATTCATAGGATAGGTAAACACTATCCCTAGTCTCACCTTGGTGCCCTGCCAACTCCATGAAGATATTTCAGTGGAATCGGACAGTTGGTTTTTCCATAAAACATACATTAAGGTTAAGCTACTTCCGATTTCCATTTTACTATGCAGTTTGAAATACAAGTACAAGTATAAGTAAGACAGTTGATTAAGTTCAATGAAACTAGTAAATCTTGTAATGGTGTCTTTAACATTCGTTGTAAGATGCAGATCAACATTGTAATTTAGCACCATTTTAAAATTTATTTGGCAAAATTAAAAAAAAAAAATAATAATAATCATTTCAAAATAACTTTTAAAACTTGAGATACTCTTTAATACAATCTTCTCAAACTTTACGAAATGTACGTTTTGATGAAAACATAGAAAGTACCATCAAGTGTGTTTATTTTGTGCCAGCTGCGAGTGACGTTTTATGTCACTTAAAATTTTTATTTGGGTGTTCTTCAGTATAAAAAAAAGTTAATTTTTGGTTTTAACATACAGTCTGTAGTATTTTATTATTGCTACTTATTTCTAACTCAGATAATCTAAAAATAAAACCTTTCGAGTGGCACAGTCACCCCTGCTGTTACGAAGTAACCTCGCTTGATGGTAGGTAGTTATTCTGTACATTTTAAAATGTAAAGGGACAGACTATATAAGAGAATCTTCGGAGCATCGCGTCAATGTCCGTATGAGCGGGTTTGTTATTTCCTCAGCAGCAAGACTCGCGAGTGTGTTCGCAAGCCGGGGTTGCAGTGTGGCATATCTCATCAGCCCGCCCTGGCCACGGACCGTTGACGCACTCACAATAGCTCGTAGCACTAGCTATCTCTCCTCCCGTACCGCGCCGTGCAGCAGGTATCTACACGTGTCGACTTGTCGCCGGGGGAACTGCCTCTCATCTTCTCTTGCATGAGTCGACGATTATAGAGATGGTGATTTAATACGGGAAAACTCGACTCTTCACACTCTAAAAAAAATTTGGTAAAATTGACAAGGATTTTCTTTGTAAAGTCATTAGTTTAATAAATTACAGAGGGAAACTTTGTAATACTACGAAGGAATTCTTTGTACCTATACCAACAGTTCCTGCACGGTAAATTATTTTGTAAAATATGACAAGGCACTTCTCCGTAGTTGTACAAACTTTTGTAAATGTTGAAATATGTTCCCTGTAAAATTATTAGTTTACAATTTTAAAATAATTTAGTTTGCAAAAAAACTTACAAAAATGTGTAGCCTACAAAAATCGTAAGTTCGTCAGAAATTACTTATGCAAAGATCACAACCTCTGAAAAGTATTTTTCTGGAATTAAGTGAATGTTTATGTTAATTGCGTGCTTTAAAATAACGAATTAGTACTGAACTGTAGATTGAATGTATACTTGTAAATAAAGACCAAGCGAAACAGACGTCACAGTGGTCTATTGGTAGGTCCGACCTCTTGGATCAGTGGTTAGCGCTCCCGGGTTCGATTCTTGGCCGGGGACGAGACATTTACAGTCAATTCCTCGGGTTCAGGACTGGGTGTTTGTTTTCGTCTTGTCTGGGTGCCACACGTCAACGTACAATTACGACAATTTCACGAAAACAAAGTGACTGGGGATTACATGAATTAGCCAACTTAAAAAGAGGGGGGGGGGATGTTTGGTGCAGTAAAAAATGAAAAAAAAAAAAAGTTAAAATGCCTAGTTTTTGAGCATGGGCAGAGTGGTTCGAAACTTAGCACCTCCTGGATTTTTTTTTTTTTTAATTTTTTCAAATTGTTTCATGTATACGTCCTTTATTCAAAAGTTATTTGATGATTAAGTTCAGTGTTATTTATAAAGTACAGCGAAACTTTAAATTTATTTGTTTCCTTATTGAAAGTACAGCTACAAGGCCTTGTAAATTTACAAACATATACTTTGTGTTTTATTACAAGGACAACCATTGTAGTTCTACAAGGAATTTATGTGGCAACTATATTTCCAAGGATTTTCTTTGTAATAAAAGTACAAACAATTTTTACAGTGCACAACGTTTAAACGTGCCGTTCAGCACGCTGTAAATTTTTATTTTTTTGTTTTAATTTTACAAAAAACAATCTTTAGAAACTTGCTTCCAAAAAATACGTCTATAAGTTTACAAACATTTTTGCAAACTGTACAGAAAAAACTTTAGAAATGTACAAATGTATCTGTATATATACAAACATTTTTGTGTAATTAGAAATAACTACAGTACATTTATAAATAAATTCGTGTACACTTAACAACAATTGTCTGAAGTGACAAAACACATTTGGCAACCAGTTTTCAGTAACTTTTTTTTGTAAAAGTACAAAACATTTTTAATGCGAGACAGGCCGTCGAAAGTTATTTTGCTTCACGTGGCGGCAGTGGTCGTGGGGTCAGACCTCTTGCCTCCGACCAAGGCAACCCGGGTTCGATCCCCAACGGGGTCGGTCCGCGGATTTTTGCATGTGGGAATCGAGATGAACGATGTCGGTGACCGGCGGGTTTTCTGGGGGATCTTCTGTTTCCCCCATCTCTCTCATTCTGGCGCTTCTCCATAGTAGGGCCTCATATGTCACACTTCGGGATACGTAGATTGCCTACGAGCTCACATTCGGAAAATCTCCATTCAGAGTGTGACACTCTGGCTCTCGGATATCCTCCTGATACGATTTATTTCTCTTCTGCTCATTAAATTATATCCCACCAGTGAAATTTAGACCATTACAATCTGCGTCATTCGTGATATATGTTGTAAAATTTGTTCACAAGATTTTTCTTGTAAAATCGCGAATTGTAATTACTTTGAACATCTTAAGTTTTGTTTATTCTACTGGCTTTCGTCTGCAATTGAAACTGTTACCTGATGTGAAAGAGAAAAAACTCTGATAGTGTGATTGACTTATATGTACAGTCACGATTTTGTAGCAAAAGATTTTTTGCAGCATTTGGTTTCAATGCCTTATGTGCACGTCTGTAGCTGTGATTCATGATCAGAAGTTGGGATGTTTTAAGTATTACATGTCTTGGGGTTCAATTGGCAAATAAGAGAGGAATGATATCACAATACCATTATTCTAATCGACGCAGTCAACTGAAAGGCTTGTGTGAGCGAAGCCAAGCTGCTAATTAACGTGATGCAGCGTTGCCAATGTGCACGTAAAGTAATTGAAACAAAAGTCTTTCCGACACACAATCAAGGGATCTACCTGTAAACAAATACAACGTGTCAGACAATTTTCATCCAATCACGCATGCTGTAGGAAACTGCAGCGTTTTTAAGGTTTCGTTACCATAAAACATTTTTGTGATAAATATCAATCTCTAGCGATGAGATCACACATACAACCACTCCACATTATTTCGTTACTCACTGCTCTCTCAAACACCCACTGCGACCGAGAAACACTTGTTGAAAAACCAAACGCCACGAAAATGTAACTTTTTCAATTACTTGTATATTCCCTGTTTCTAAACACAGGAAAACATCACACGTTAAAAATCCTGTAGACGAGACTCCACAGTACGATACAATAAAAGGAATAATTTAGCTTTAGAGTCAATAACAATTTGCAAGTACACTGACATTTCCGAATGGTCTCCAAGAATGTCGGTTTACACGACCATACAAGAGTAGATCATTGGCTGCTCACTAGCATAGTGATACCCCGTAACTGGTACCTCCCAAGAGATTAAAATACGTTAAGAGTGAACAATAAATGTGAGTCAAATAGATGAGTGTTTGTAAAGGCACATAATAAATCGCAACTTTTTAAAGTGCCTTTTTATTTATACATTGGCTGCTACCCTAGCGGCCAGCCAGTTTTACACAGATTAGGTAGGTTCGGGTTAAGTTCTTGTTCCAAGGTATCTAGGAAGTGTTTACTGAAACGCGTCTCAATGCTAGTGCTGAAGATGGTAGTAGAATAAATTGTAAGCTAAATTTTTCGAGTCCCTGCCTATTACATTTTAAAGAGAAATTTTTTATTTTCTGTTACCTCTTTATTTTGGCAAAAAAAAAATGGCACCAACCGCTTCATTTTTTTAACGTGCACAACTGTGCATATGCTCCTTTGTCACTGATTGTAAGTTTTTAACTCACGCAGTCTTGGGATTCTGCCCGCAAATCATAGTAACCTTATATTGATTGGCACAGTAGCATAAACCACGCCTCTGAATAAAGACAGTTTGCCAATAACAATGAAGCCGAACTGCGGATGTGTACGTACGGCATTGAAATAAACATTTTCGCGAAAATTAAAGCTCCATTTTTTATTTTAGTCTGAACACTGTTGTAGTTATCGCCTTTCCTTTGTAAACTGAGAGTGAAATACTCTATAAGAATGAAGAAATCTGCGCTCTCTGCACATAATCACGTTCACAAAACGTTTGCTGCCAATTTAACGTCACGCAAATGCATTTTTTTCCCTAGTCATTAGGGCCGCGGTTATCGACGTGGCGTGAGCCTCACACGGAAAAAGATCCAAGTTCGGATCCCGATAGGATGGACCTGTATTTTCAGATGTGTAAATCATGACGGAAGATGCCATTGGTCTGTGGGTTTTCTCGAGATCTCATGTTTCACCAATCTTCACTTTAGCATTGATCCATACTGTTGTGCTAGCAATGACATGTTTTTGTGCCGGTGTGTTGAAGTTGGTACTATTGGATTCGTAATATTTGATGTCTTTGTTTGTGAAAGTCTGTTAACCACATCGACTGCATTAGTGAAATGTATGCTCCATATTTTGTTTCAATGTAGTGATCCTACCGTTGGGAATTCTCTTGTTACGTCTTTAATCTACTGAATTACGCTTTACATATGCACACCTCATGTCACCTGTCACCAGCGCTAAAGATTTAGGTTGAGCATTGATCAAATTACATCCTTTACTCTTGACCAATTGCAGCTGATGCGTAACACCAGTGGGTAGTACGATTAAATAACTGTACACATACTGTGCGTCTATACAGGAATCAAAAATTTTTATGTGCTCATTTTGCACACTGTATGTGTAACGGAATACATTCAGTATCGCTTCTGTCATTGATCTCAACGACTCATTCGCATTCGCAACACGAATCTTGGTCCTCGATATAAGTAAATAACAATTGTTAGTCTTAATTGTTTTTATTTGAGACCAAACTTTGATTAACCGGACTGGTAGGGTACAGTTAGAAAGAAATTAAATAATATAATAATCAAGTTAATGCTGTCACACTATTTGCATTCACTTTACCCAGTCTTTATATTTGTACCAGATGTCTTTTTCTTATTTTAGACATAAATTGTGACAAAATCTTTCTCTTAGAAAATGGTTGTATCTCTCATAGTTTTTGCGTAATGAGTCGTAAACGTCAAAATTTCCTTTATACGGTTTTATGCACACCACTAAAACCAATTAACATACCAAACCAAAAAAATTCAGAATGTATAACAATGTTGTAGGCTATGATTTGACAAATACAAAACAAAAAATAAAATATTTTTGGATTTAATAAAAAATGCTGAATTTTTAAATAAAAATTTTAAAATGTCAACATTTTTTAAAAAATACAAAACTACACATATTTTTTGTTTTTATATGTGTCAAATCACAGCCTACAACACTGTAACACGCTGTGAATTTTTTTCGGTTTGGTATGTCAGTTGGTTTTAGTGGCGTGCGTAAAACCGTAAAGTGCCAATTTTGACGTTTACGACTTATTACGCAAAAACTATAAGAAATACAAAATTTTCCTAAGAGAAAGATTTAGTCACAATTTATGTATAAAATAAGAAATACATTTCTGGTTCAAATATAAAAATAATGAACTACATTGAAAACTGAGGTGAACCACCCCCTAAGCTGCGGGAAAACTAAAACTGAATTCACAAACTTTCATAACGAAACACGGGTCACCGCCGGATCAAATTCCATCTCATGCATAACGGGAAAACTTTTTTTCACGTAAAAAAAAATGCACTCGCGTTGGAGACTACCTGTGTTCGAGTATAAACTTCAGTTTTTCAGTGTTTACTGAAATAACTGCAGGAGTCGTTGTTGGTGCAATGGCTAGACCACTAGTCTCTCACCACTATGATCCAGGTTCGTTTTCCGGCGAGGTCTGGCCCCGAGTTTACTCATGTGATAATCGTGCTGGATGATACCAGTAGTCTGGAGGTTCTATCTGGGGTATCCCGCTCCCCAGCTTCTTCATTCCGGTACTGCTATAAACTCACATCACGTCACACCTCACCAGCGCTAGCCAAAATATCTTCAAACAGTCTTCTATCACTTCAGACAAATTATTTGATGGTTGCTTAACTGAGGTAACCTGCCGCTTCTCTTCTTGTATCTTATTGGTGCAATCTGTAATTGTACATCCAAGTAAACTTCGGAGAGACATGTCGTCTGCGTAGTAGTGAGGAGTGATACTGGCAAGTTTTATAAGGCTCTTATACACGATAAATTTTGCTTCAGTCCTGATTTATATTTATATAATATATTTTTATTAAACGACATGCGACGCCACGCTGACGTCAAAATCGCGGCATTTTGTCTTTAATTTATTGAATTTCTTGAATCTCATCAAAGAATTTCCTTTTAAACATGTTTAACCTTTTCTCGGATCGAAATATTTTAATAACACAAAAAATTTATTTCTGTAAATGTTAATTCAAATAACATAATAATTGAGTTATCTACCGGCATTAAATACGTAAATTAATTATTTTAATTAACGTTTACAAAATAATAAGTACTTTATATTGGATTAACCAAATAATTTTTATGCTGTGCCGGCTTAGAAGATAATTGTGAAAATGCATAATTTGTTTACGAATTGTGTGATAACTTTTCAAGTAGTCCCTCAAATATTTATTAAATCAAATTTCTTGAATAGTTATGCTGTTCAATGAATGTAATTTATGAAGTGGTATTCAATATATATTTGGTAGTGTAAAGTAGACTAGAGGGAAATCATCAACGCGAAGAATGATGCCAGCTGAACAGAATGCAACTAAAGGTTACTAGACAAGTGGTGAGCAATTCACAGTTCTCCTTATAACTCGCTCGCTTCCCGGCCAAATCACGTTTATTGTGTTCTGACTGCACATAAGTGATGATTCGCGGAAAGGCAAAAATCGTGGAGGATGATTCATGCCATATAGTTTTACAGTTAAGGAAAATTTATTTAGTTGTACCAACATTTTTTTTGTGGTGACAAAATGGTTTTGTTGTGACCACACAAAAAAATATTTGGCTGTGTGAATAGACACAAAATATTATGTAACTGCCACAAAATATTATTTATTTGTTTTCATACTCCGTAGGAAATTACAGGGAACATAAATATATTACTGTATCGTTATAATTTTTCCGATTCCTTCTCTGGAAATTTAAACAAAATTCATACGAGTCCTTCAGATATATATAAATATGTCTGTCCTGTTGAAATATGCCAGCGAACGATCCTTGCCTCGTTTCTTACGAGCGAAAAGTCTGTCAGTCAAATAGTAAACAAGCTCATTTAATTTGTCTCCGTAAATGTGCTTGAAATTCAATATAAGCTGAATGTATTTTCGTCTAATATTTTCCATTGAATAATTTACTGTATTTGAGAGTGTAGAGTCGACTGTTTTACTTTTACAAATGCTAAAAGAAACATAGAAATTAAAAAACTGATATAATTAATTTGCTTAAACGAAACACAAATGGCGTCATATTTTGGTCTTAATATATATTTCAAATGACTGAACAATTTTTTGATTCTAAGAATAATGTGCCCGACAACAGAACATTATTTCATTTATTGTGCATTAACGTATCAAGTAAGTTACGCATGTATGCATATAAATATACACTTCCTGCTTTAAAACTATTTTCTGAGCTGAAAAGATTAAGTTTACTGAGAGTAATGCCGAACGTGACTTCTGGTGAACGAATTTACAAATGAACATAACTTTAAAGAAATAAACGAAAATATAGCATGTATGACGTATAGTAAAAATTCCGGAAATTTTAGTTCCTAACCTATATTTTAAAAATCTCGTAAAAACAGACAATTAGCAGGATCGTTGTGTTTGTTCTGACTAAGTTTAATTGTACTACATGTTAGAAAGAAAGATAACATGTTTACGTACGGGAGAGTTTGGCACAGGGAAAAGTTTTGCCGCTAGTTGCACGGCTGTCGCTAAGGCGTCTTTTCGAATACGAGACCGTGTCAACAATAATTTTAACTACGATTGACTAAGAGAAAAATAATTTAAGCTTATTTTAAAATAAAAAACTAGGGCATTTAAAATACAAAAGTTTATTTACCTTAATGTTCACTAAAGCTACGTGATTTATCAGTGTACTCCCATTATCGATAACCGCGTAACAAGCGGAAAAAATGTCCGTTGCCAAAATTATATTATTGAACGATGTAACTTGCTGTATGATTTACTTTAAGTCTGACCACTGAGCAACTGAATACGTTTTTTTCCCCTATAAGTGCTGCGCTACGGAAACTCCACTACGTAAACAAGAGTAGCTGCTTTTGTACAAATAATTCAGTAAATTTAAAGTACGTTACAGCAAACCCCAGAAAATTCGTGGAATGTACAAAGACACTTCAGGATCTTTGTGCTCAAAGCGGAAATTGTAACATGTTTCTTTGCAGAGTGTGTCTGACTGCTGCCATCCCTAGAGACACACAGCGGAAGCCCTTTCTCTTGAGCCAGAGCTCATCTCTCCTCCCTTCGTGTAGCCCCGCCTGTGCCCTGAATCTCTGATAGATGGCGTCCACTGTCGTCAGACAAAGGACTGTCCACTTTCATTTTAACGTTGACATATCGAGTAATACCCTCCGGCTTTCACAGCTCAGAGAGAAAAAAGTATACAGCGACATGCTTTGTCGTCAACTGTTTGCACACTTGATTTCAAAACTGCCCCTTGTTGTAGCCATAATCTAGGATGTTGGAATACGGGACAGTTGTGCATTTACAGAAAATTAATTTTTCACGCATAATTGTATGTTAAATATAAAAGTTATCTTCGATTAATTTATTTGTTGCTCGGTACTAAAGGTTTATTGATATGAAACAAAAAGACATCAATACACTCACAGCTTTGTGTAAAAAACATTTCTTCGAGTTAAATTAAATAGTTTCTTTACTGTTAACTAACTGAAAATTGCCTGCCTGTACAGTTCTTAGGCTGAGGAAAAAGAAAATTACTTCTTAAATAGCATTTATTCATTAAATAATTTAATTTTAATATATTTATATATTCTTATATTTTAAACATATTACTATTCAGAATTTTTCTATTAAACATTTTAGTGTTTTTACAAGTATTCGTTTGCAAATTGCTGTGTTGCCTATCCACCATCTTACGAATACCAAAGACAAAACCATCACAACATTTCGTAGCATTCGAATTATATTTCCAATTTATTTAAAGCATATGTCTCTGGTTTTCCTGGCTTAGTAGTGATTTTCAAAAAAAAAAAATACTTTCTTGATACGTACGTAATAAAAATTTTCATGCTCATTTCCAAGGGTTCGATTCATTTCAATGGTAATAATTAAAAAAAAAAAAAAAAAAACATTTCATGTCTTTTCCGGCCTCTTGAGCACATCAGATTCGAGCTTTTTTGACGATTATTTGAAAACGCATTTCACGCCTTTTTATCGAATCTGAATAGTCAATTTTCCCTTGTCTGCAAAATACAGAATTTCAGGTTATTTGGTATTGGGTCAAATAGTAAACAAGCGCATATAATTTGTCTTAGAAAATCTGTTCAAAAATTCAGTTTCACCTGAGTGAATTTTCAACTAATATTTTACATAGAATAATTAACTGTATTTGCGATTGTAGAGTCCCCAGTTTCACTTTTATAAATGATAAATGAAACATGAATGAACTTAAATAATATATTTACCAAAACGAAATACAAATGGCGCCACATTTTGGTATAAATATATATTTCAAACGATTAAACAGGTTTTTGATTCTAAGAATAATGTGCCTGACATCAGAATATTTTGTCATTTATTGGTCACTAACGTATTAAGTAGGTTACGCATGCATATAACTTCCTGCTGAGTTACGCACGTATGTGTGTGTGTATATATATATATATATATATATATATACACACACACATACACACATACTTCCTGCTTTAAAACTATTTTCTGAGCTGAAAGATTAAGTTTACTGAGAGTACTGCCGAACGTAACTACAGGTGAACGAATTTACGAATGTACAATAACTTTAATAAAGAACTAAACGGAAATATAGGATGCATAACCTATAGTAAAAATATCGGAAATTTTAGTTACTCACCTGTATTTGAAAATCTCGTAAAAAGAGACTAAATATTTCAATACTAGATATTGCAATGCCAAACAAGACACACAAAATATTATATACATTATATAGCTATGAACAAATAATTTACTAGCTTTTCAGTATTCTATAAAATAATAGTATTAGTTTCTGAAGCATACGTTAGAAAGTGTGTATTTCCTTAAACACGTTTTCCGAGATAAATAAAACATAAAGAGAGTACCACTCACGTCTAGCCATAATAGTCTCTTTCAACCAGCCATATGTTGCCTAAACAGTGTAACAAACAGGAAATAACCATAAACACATTTCCCTTACTTGGCCAAGATCTCTTAAATGAATCAACAAACCGAAGCATATCGATAATAGTGTAAGTTTTCCAATAAAGAACGGTAATATTGTATGCTTCTAGTGAACTTCAATTAAACTAATTTACGTTACAATGCCATGAGCAACGACTTGTAGTTTAGTTTTCTGGAATTACGTTATTTATGGTTTATTTTCACTGCAGAGAGAAACCCAGCATTTAGTTAAGTCTGGGAAGTCTGTCCAGATAATATTTTATGCGTGCCTGTTTGTATGATAAGTGAAGGGTATAAAAATAACACAATAATCATTTTTCAGGAATGCTTTGTAATTTAAATAAAAAACGTAGACCACCCATATCATGGGAATACGAGCAATGATATTTAGTCATACTTATTATAGACTACTATAAAAATTATGGTTTTAAGAGGCACTTAAAATTATCTGAGCCAAAAGTTAACTTAACAAGCGTTTACCTTGTATTCCTGATAAGCAGTTGCCTTATGAGCAAGAAAACGTTGTATTTAATATTCTAAAATTTACTAATTTTCAGATCTCTCAATCCCACGTTTAGAGTGCAAAGAGTTACCAGAGTAAATTTTCTGTGTGAGTGAAGTATATGTTAATGTAAAAAATCCCAGTAGAGACCATTACAGTATTACTTCTCATCGTGTAACGTCAAGAAAAAGAAGTATGAGTAGGCCTATGCATACAGGTCTTTACATTTTATAAGGAGAAAGAAATCTGTTTTAAAAAATTGCCGTTAAATGTGTATTATTTTTAAACTATGTATTGCACGTACTGGATACGGAAGGAAAGCATATCGCCGCATGGTTATATATCGCTGCCTCAAACACACTCCTCTTCAATGGCACAGTTACACATTAGATTGGCTTCGAAAGCTATGCTTTAACACTGCTAAACGCTCTGATTGTAGAAACAAAGCCCAGAATTCTTGGCAAGAGAAACATAAACTTAACCCTTCTCCAACGGCGCACATTCATCTGGCGTCTAGAAGACCCTCTTCTACTCTCGCTCTCCCTTGCAAAGCACCCATGCTCTCCCCGGAAAAGTCAGGGCTGCCACCGTCACAGATTGGGAAAGATTCCAAGCGATCAGCCGGCGATAGAGGGGTAAGACTCGGCCATGATTCCAACCTCTAGAACCCCAGACCATGCTTCCCCTGTCCCCTCTCCGCTTCACCCACGCCAGAGCCGTGAGGTAATTTATGTGTTCTTACCGCGCCCGTCGTCTGCCGCTGTTCGGGCTCGCAGTTCTTTTAACTGCCCATAAAGAGTTGCCCCATCGGCGCGGGCTGATGGCCCTAACACACGCCAATCCTCGCACAGTCTCATAGTTTTATGCCCCGGTGCCAGCAGGGGCTGTTTTCCTACTAGAACGACACTAGGTAAATACATTAAATTTTGAAGAACAGTCCTCCTTATCTGTCTGCTTCGAGATTTGTGCCCATATCTTGACGGCCTGAGGAAACATCAATTGAGAATTTTCTCAGCGATTAATATCTGCATCGTCGGCACGATATGACCTATATTGATAAAAGAAACAACCAAACTTATTCAGATCCCGTGTATACAAATATAAGCATTTCTGACAAAGATGTCGTTTATAACATTATCTATAAATGACAATTCGTAGTATCTATTATTCAACATTTTCTGGTTGGCTTGTAGGTCACTTGGGAAAAAGTGAGCACTTTTAAAGCCATAATTACTTTATTCGTTTCAGATAATTTGTAGTTTACTGCCACATTTTTATGTGAACAGAGCAATGTAAGTAACTATCAAAGTATATAACTTTAGAGATAATGGTTTACCGCGAAAATGTTTTGTGCCAACATACCCTTGGAAACACTGTAGTTAACTGCAACACATATGATTGGGGGATGCACGTCTGACACAACGTGGCTGTCTGCAGACCAATAACAGGCATCAAATATTACAGTAGTGGGGTTCTTATTGGCTCAGTCAAATAGGGCAACAGCCTCCCGTGCAAGTGAAAACCAGTAATATTCTGGTAAGCTGAACGTATGTTGAAACCTAGCAAACAGTCAAGTTTTCCCACGATAAACCATCGTCTATAATTTTATTGTAACCAAAATTTACTGTTTGAATTCACGCCAAATAATAGTTTTTAGTGAATATTCTAGAGAAAACGGTCTTCATGAGAGCTCATTTTATCGCAAACCACCTACATTTGATAGTTTTCATTTATGACTGTTTCAAGTTCTTGTCGGCGAATGATAACTGTGATTATCACCAAGAAACAAACATCTGTGAGCTGGTCATGATAATTAAAAAATAAGAATGGTCAAAACCTTTATTGTTAGAGCCACGATTTTATGGCGAAAAGAATTTTGCAACATTTGGTTTCAATGAATCATGTGCGTATCTGCAGATCTGTTGCATCGTCTGTGATTGGATGATTTTACTCCCACTTTCCGTGACAAATTACAGAAGTATGGAGTCAAGATAATCTTATTATGATTGGTGCATTCAAATTACGGATGTGTCACGCTGCCAGTTTTCATGGAACAGAGTTACAGATGTGTACGAGAGACACTGAAACAAAGTGGGACAAAAATCTTTTCGCGACAAAATCGTGGCCCTATTTATTGTTCATATGCATACAGTTCGTGGCTCTAAAACGTTGAAAATAAATTACTGCGAATCTGTTAATCGTGCAAAAGGTATTTTAAAGCCTGGCAGTACACATTACAGTATTAATATTAATGAACTAAATTAAGGAGTATTTTTTATTTTATTTGTGAAAGAATTGAGTTTTATGCCTTTGTTTCCTAATCAACTGAAATAATGGCACGTAGAGATTGTAATGTTTGGGTTTATGCGAATGAAATTATTCAAACGCTCCAAGCTGACAGCCAAACATCGTACGTCAGGGCCAAGTCTGCAAATTAGGTCATGATGTTTTTTTTTACATTAAAAGTTACACTATTTCAATGTTTTAGGCACCCCTAACATAATATGTTTAGCTAGAACTACAAAGTAAATAATTATAGTTTACTTCAGCTTGGTTTAACACAAAGGAACTACTTGTTGAATTTAATATTTTATAACCTCCTTAAACATAACTATCATTACTGTTGCTAAATCCACTAAAAAGGGAGGTATTTCATTGAAATATCTGCGTGGATTTATTTGAAAGTTTTTATTTCCTGTAAATGCTTCATCGATAACTTACATGTAAGCAACAACACCGTTTCTCCTGAAGCTGAAGTAAAAATCATGAACTTTATTCTCTTTGACTAACTGTAACGATTTCCCATAAGTAAGGAAGCAACGAGAAATGGCGATCGTTTGCCGTAGGCACAAGTGATGGAAGCATTATGGGAGTAGCGAGAACTTAGTTCCAAAGGCACAACTTTACGAGCTGAAATATATCCGTTTTTTTTTCTCCCGTTTCCTTTATGTATTTACTGGGACTGCCGTCGCTACCATTCCACGAAGGCTGAAGATATTGCCTCTTAGAAAATGAAGAAAGATTTTTTCTTAGTTTTATCTGCTTTTCTGAGAAGGCCAGGACTGGTGAGCTAAAATATGAAGACAATACTGAGCGAAGGGATTTCTCTACAAATGTGTCTACCGCTCATTAAATTTAAAATTTAATTCTATTGCGAAACACGTACTTGGCCCATGAACTTTACAGTGACAAAAAGTTGACCCCTTAACATATTATTTGTAGTAGAATCGTTTTTAGTTGGCTTTCTACAGAATAAGTTGTCGCAGCTACTTAATGGAAAAATAATGTAAACGAGATAAGTTGACATGTTCTCGATATTTGTCAATGTTTCGTGCTGAAGCCTCATTTAATAGAAATTGCTGGTTTGCTTGAAAGTGACGAATATCATCTACCCGCGTAGTACAGAGTACTTACCATATGTAATTTATATGGAATTGGTTCAATGAAAAAATTTATTTGTAACTGATTATTGTAAATTAGCGATAACAAATTATTGACTAGAAAATAATTGAGGCAAAATCTTTAAAATTTTTCTACTTTGGGAGGACAGACAAATTTACAAATGAAACCCCGTTTGAACATTTGTAACATAATTAAGAACATTGTATTTTCAGGACAGTTCATTTAATGCCAGATTTGTCTGTCTGTTTTATTTTTGTTTATTTTAGTGTTCCTTCTTTCAAGTTTGTGTAGCGTGGTTCTTGGTCGTCAGAAACTCGAGTTTGTGGTCGAGTAACAGAAGGTAATATTTGTTGTTTGCAACTATTTTTACACGTACGTCGCTATTCGTATTTGAACTACATTCTTTATGTCAGCAAATTAATTTTGCGATAAAAATTTTTAAAATATCATTTATTAACTGAGGTCACTTCTAGATAAATTGTTACCTTAAATTATATCAACGAAATGAAAACAATACGTACATATTATTTTCAACGGTAGAGATATTCCAACTTTAAATTATTAAAATTATTTTGCTGAAGTGAATCAAACAAAAAAATATTGCACATAACTTAAGTAATCTATTTTATATGAGACACGTAATTGTAACCATTCCACTAACATTATAAAACAACATAATCAAGAATTTTTAGGTATGATGTGTACAAATTAGAAACTGTATTTGATGAGTCAAATATGTAATGATCATGAAAAGCTTATTGGCAGTGTTACAAAATATAAAGTAAATCGTGCATTGTTTCCGATGTGTAAGCTGGGGTCATCTAGTTATGAGTATATGTTCAACTACCCGAAAAAGTACCTGACACAGTTTACACAAATTTGCGCCACAAATATTTAACTTATGTATGAAATTGCAGAAGTGCTCGAATGCGTATCATCGGCCCATACAGTCTTAAGTTTCTTCTAGGCATGGGGTACTACATCTGTGTGTATATATATATATATATATATATATATATATATATAAAATTAAATATCCACCACGTGTTCCCGCCTTCGAGCCGGGTCATATTGTATATGAGAGAAGGTCGGGGTGAAGGTTGGGCCGGCTGTTCTAATATCGAGACAAGAACGTTGACCGTCGGGCCCGAAGAACGGATGAAATGAAGGTGAGATGAGTATGTGGCAGCGACGGAATGAGAGAGGCGTGGTAAACAGGAGTTCCCCGATAAAATCCTCCAGCCAACGGCAGCGGCCACCATGTTTCTCACGAACCTGTCGGGAATGGAACCTGGATCGCCTAGGTGGGAGGCGAGATGTTTGGATGTTGGACGAATTGCGATCTCTTTCCCCCTACGAAATAATACATGTCACATGGAGACCATAGCTATAGATGATGATGCGCTGTAGCGCCACATAACGGCGAGTTACAGTAAAACAGATATCGCGAAACTGTTCTCCGTGTTCCAATATCTACGTACACCAATTTTTATGGGTATCGGCAGAATGCATAGAAGTTGGTGTGCTGCACCGTCATATAGTATAGCGAGCAAGAGAGTTAAGAGTAAAACAGATAGCATATATACCACCTCCATGAAACAGTGCATACATGTGCCAATTTTCATGGTGATCGGGGAAATAGTGTCGGAGTTTATCAATCTCATATATACATGCCAAAATCCATTCATATAGGCCTTTTGTCCACACGTACGCATATATACACACACTAATACACACACACACTAGCTGCCTGTCCGCCTCTTTGCCCGCGTTGAATTTTCGAAGGCAAAACTGTAACGCTAATTTGTCCTTTTAATGAGATATTAAGAACATGGGAAAACCCATTTTGACGATTTTTCATACCTAAACCGTATCGATACCCCCACCAGTTTTGTGAGATACAAAGGATAACGGTTAATATATTTTACCCCTTCTTAGTTCATAGTGTGTGCCTACGTCACTATCCCATCAAGGCGATCTGGGTTAGATTCCCGACGGTGTTGGTCCCCGGATTTTCGCATGTGAGAATCGTGCCAGACGATGCCGTTGATTGGCATCTTCATACTCACCTCATGTCACTCCTCACCAGCGCTAAAGACATCGAAGTTAAGCACTGACAAAAAACTCTCTCACTCGCTCACTCACTCACTCGCTCACTCGCTCACTCATGCCTACCTACGCCACAAGGAGAAGAAACCCTTAAGTTTTCATACTTCAAATAGAAAATCAACTCTTCTCTCAGTTGCCACTAATATTTGCGGATATAACATCAAAACAGTTCTCCGTCGCCTTGTCTTACATGGGATTCGAACCCAAAGTTTCCTACCAGTGTTCCAAACAACTGCGCCAAATAGGTTACTGGTATTTTTAAGATATTAAATGTGTACACATACAACCGTGCCCAACAAAGGTTTGCGCATCTGCGCATCAATGTGACGGCAAAATGTAGCGACATTGTTTTATTATTTAACCGTGGTAATACCCGATATTCTGAATTTCTGCAGGGGCATCGTAAACGGGAAAAGGGGGGGGGGGGACGGAGGAGACACGCCCCCCACAAAAAATTTCGTAGTTTTTAAGATTTTTTAAGATTAAGATTTCCTTCAGTTGTATATTAAATATTTTGATGCAGAAACTCTTTAAACAGCAGCATTTTGCACCTTAAAATATAAAATTTCCCGGTGGAGGACTCCTACACACCCCTTTATTACGTAGGTTATATGTACACTTTCTCTACCAGTGACGCCCCCCCCCCCTCCCAAAAAAAAAATCAAATTCTTATGACGCCGATGATTTCTGGAACATTTTATGTCTTTCCATCACCTAAATTGTAGAATTTACACAAATAACAAAACTTTTTTTTAGGTGTTTACGTAAACTTCGTTCCTATTAAAAAGTAACCTGCAGATCTCAACAGGTGTATGAAAAACAAAGGATTAACTGAAATTCCGTTTTATTTATCTAATATCCTAGCTGTTGAATTAAAAAAAACTCAATTACATTTTAGGGACACACGTAAGCTTCATTCAGAAGCTACAGTCACTTCAGTATCTCAACGGGCTTAAGAACTATCGAGGAACTATTCAAAACGCTTTTCCGGTTTTATCCTTTTAATTTTTTAATTAAGAAAAGCGGAAAATGGGGTTCATACATTTTTATAAACTTTATTCTGAAGCAAAATTTACCTCGATTTCTCAACGGGTTTAAGTGCTATCGAGGACAAACTGCAAACATACCTGACCCTTTGTTTAAATCCTTAGTCTTCGAATTTTGTTAAATCATTTCTAAAGGGTGCCTACGACATAAGGATAAACCATTCTCAAAATGTTATGTCTCAGGTCCAACGGTTTAGACTGGACGTTGACGAATGTTTTAAACTGAGTGATTATGGCACCTATTTAATACATATATTTATAGTCTTCCACGCATAGAGTCACGCACAGAATCTGGGGGCCTAAGCTCGAACTGCACTCGTATACGAAAAGTTAAATTTTCTGTCACAACTCGCACGATTTTAAAAAATGGTAAGCTCGAACCATACGAGAGCCCTCGTATACGACGAGACCGTGCGAGTTGGTACTCTCTCGGTAGGCACCGTTCGAAATGACAACTCGTATACGTCGAGTGTAATTAACAGACAACATGGCCGCCAGGGCAAACCTAACCTCCTTGAAATAAAGGGAGTTTGACGGCACACGTGGAATATAAGAATTATGTATCTGCGCGGACCACAATAAAACAGCAGTGCAAAATTAATGAAGCTAAAATCTACTAATTAATTGTGACTATAATGACAATTTATTAACTTACTTAAATACTTAATAATAACTTCGCCTTTGATATGTGATTGTAGTTAGGCGAGTGGAGTGACAACCTTATTTCCATTGGGTTTCTAACTGTGTTGTAATAAGTTCGTGTAAATGAATAATAAAAAAGTAGTCGGAGCTGCAGCGTCATTACAGAAATTTTTAGCTGCCGTGAGTTCAAAACTTGGTCAAGGCAAGTCAAATTTTTTACACAGTTAGTTGTATTATTTTTGTCTTCGTGATATTGGAAATTTGATTCGAACGAATATTTATAAGAATTATAAGCGTGTGAAACTGTTAATGATTTAACTTTAATTATAAGTGCTATGATGATCAGAGCAACAACTATAGTAGATGTGTAATCTGTATACTGATGAGTGTTTGTAAAAATGAAAATAGTAATGATACCGGGAAAATTAATATAATCAAACAAAAGTAATAAATTTCATAAATTCCCGTAAATTATCATCTCTACATTAATGTTCTGTAATAAAATATTTCCTCACATATAAATAATTAGTTATATATTAAAATAATATTACCTGTTGCGTAATGTCAACTAAGAAATGAACCAAATTCATAAAATATTACCTTATAACATACGGAATTCTTTTTGTCAGCACTGGGAAAAACGATGGTAAAAAGTTATTTATTTAGAATAAAACATCAAAATCTTTAGTGCAACAACTATTTACTTTTGGCTGGGCTGGTCATATGTACG
This sequence comes from Medauroidea extradentata, assembly GCA_003012365.1. NCBI lineage: Eukaryota > Metazoa > Arthropoda > Insecta > Phasmatodea > Phasmatidae > Medauroidea > Medauroidea extradentata. Next base: position 37,196 of record PNEQ01091695.1, on the reverse strand, counting down.
ACGTAACATTTTGTGTCTGGAAAATAAGTGCCGCATAAATAATGTGAAGACTCGTAAAGAACTTTTTACTAACCGCTATGTATGTATATTAGTTTACAATAAATCATTTAATGTGGTGATGATCGAGTGATCAGATATTGGTTTTTCTGTTACAGCTTTCCTAATCTCAAATAATTCTAACTGCATTCATATATTATGTGAATTTATTGTCAAATTACGAAGATATGTTACGTTTATACTTGTAAAAAGATAAGTTTCGAAACATTACGCGCATTAAAAACCGATCCCCAAGATCATAAAAAAACACTTTTCCACACAGCTGTACTTGACTTTCAGTATCCTGACTGATACAAAAATTACCAATGGTCATGTAAGAACATGTTCTGCAGATTTACCAAAAATACAATGACAAAAGGACGCACGTTCAACTCGCAGCAAACCTTTCAATATTCTCTTTTTTTACGTTCTGTCATTTCAGAATGAATTAAGTTGTGTCATCATTTCCTTCTGCAACATTCTGGCTACTCTTGTAGTAGGTGATATGCGATATATTATTGAAATTTGTTTCCAGTTATTGTTAAGATATAACATAAAAGTGAAACATAAAGATGGCAACGTTCGTAACTATAAATAATTTTATTTTTAAGAATCAATGTCTTTGTACTCGATAATGTTTCATATACTATGCCAGAAAAGTTGCGTTAAACATCTTATTATTTTTTATAATTAAGTATTATCTATATACGAAAGATTAAAAATATTTCACTTTCTTTCAAAGTGATTTATGTGTTCACAAAAGGCAACGAAATATTTGTACTAAATCGATAAATACTTAACAAATTCCAAAGTAATATTATTTTGCCCGTTTTCATTTTGTTCAATTCCACGATTTTTAAATTCACCGCCACGCAAGTGTCAAAATATGAACTGGACTTGTGATTGGCGGCCTCCCGTCAAAACTTTTTACTTTCTCGCTTCATGGATGCCAACCTGACTAAACGATACACACTCCCACTCGAACGCTACTCCCCTCGAATACGTAAGGCGTATACGAGTGGCCGGTGTTGGAGCTTACAATCTTCGTCTCGTATACGTTTTGCGCCGTACGAGACGACTCGCATACGAGCTCTACTCGCATGAACTCGAGCTTAGGCCCCCTGGAAGTAGATATGTGAAAGAATTTTCGGAAAATAATCTTACAAATACTTAACTGCATAAAACAACCATAAAAATAATACAGACAAATTACATGTGAACCATTAAACCATTCAGTTTTCATGAGACTTGTATGAATATCTAATATATACAATTCTCGTGTCACAGTGTTTGTTCTATCCTCATCCGAAACGGCTTAACCGATTTCAATGAAATTTTGTATATATGTTCGGTAGGTCTGCGAATAGGTTTTTATCTGTTTTATACTCCTAAGTGCTATTGTTTAGTAAATATTTTTAATTTGTTTATATGACAAAACAACGTTTGTCGGGGCAGCTAGTAATACATAAAAAAATTAGGCACATTTTTCCCTTAAATTTCGAACCTTTCACAATGAAATTTTATAACAATGACTGGCTTCCATTACAAATAATTTTTTCAGCTATTGAACTCGACGTACAAATGCAACATTTTTTGTTAGAGTTGGAAATCATTACCGTTGTACCTAATTGAGATGAAATGCGTGTGCACTGATCATGTTCGGATTTATATTATAACAAAGGGCGAGTAATATATAATCAATAATATAATTGTAAGTTAAAAAGTATTAAGCATGTCACTCCTACAATTACGTTTGCAGTTACAATGTATCAGTGAAAAAAAAATAGGCTTTAGACGATCAGTTAGCTAATTTTCTAGAAACTATACGTGGTGGATGTTCACGATAGAGTGAGTGAGTGAAAGGTTTTGGAGATTTTGGTCAGCGCTTAGCATCGAGGTCATAAGCCCTGGTGAGGGGTGACATGAGGTGAGTATGGAGCGGCGCCGGAATGGATGGGTGGGGGAAAGGGGTTTACGATAGAAAACCACTTTTACGATTGCAGAAGACGTATGTTTAAACTATACGACTTTTATAACTGGTGGCATATTTTCAGTTAAAAAGTACAACTTAAACAATAAAACTGTTTCTGTAAGCTGCGTTTCCTGAAAAAGACCATACTGATTGCAAGCTACATAAATCTAGACATTTATCATTATGTGTTGAAATGTATCATCATTTATAAACATACGTGACTTTATAATAATACCTAGTTGTCTAAATTTTCATAACTTTCACTGTAGCGAAAAATAGAAGTTATTGTAAATTTTCAATAATATATGTGTGTGTGTGTGTGTATGAATGTATGTTTATATATACACACATGTAATGCAATTTATTCTTCGTAATAATGGTACCTAGCGTATACGAGGAAAAGTTGCTTAGCTCGTAAACTGTACTAACTGCTCTGCGGGATATAAAACTAAGAGCATTAGTTTAATTTCAGCAGCTCTTCACATTTTTTTTTTTTTGCTTCTAATCTTTATCGTCTTCAGAAGTGTTGCATCTAACACGGCGAAGACGAAACGCAAACAATACTTTGAGAGTGGCTCCATACGTTTAAAAAGAGTGTTTTCAAACTCTAAACATTCAATCAGCAAATTGCTTTCCCCGATGTTCTGTGGGATATATAAAGAGAAAGAGAGGAAGAAGCTAAAAAAAAAATCCTTGATCGTAACCTGAGAAGCAATAGTACTAACCCACACAATGCTTCGGAACAGCGTAATTTAAAAACAACCTAAGTATTTGTTTTGTTAATTCAAACCCACACGCTTTTATTGAATGTGTACTGATTATCTACGCTTCAGTGCATCGGGTTAATATCCGTTGTTGGTGTAAACCCATTTGACTGCGCCTACGCTAACACGGACCCTAATTTGTCACTAAACAACTTAACAGTTCCACAAAATTGTCAAGTCGTATGAGACGCATAACGCTACACTGTTGTGGTCTATTTCCTGTTGGTGTCCTACCGGAAAATGACAATGGCCAATCACGGCCAGATATTGAGAGTCACGTGACTGTCATATTCACCTCACTTCAGAGTGATATACATAACGTCGAAACGGCGTGGTAACGCGTACTGTAACCGCCAAATTTTAAGGCTTCGGAATGTTTGGAATAAACGCAGTCTTAATCGTTTCTTATGTGTATTTCCGAGAAATTAGAAGTCACAGGTATTAACTGGTTTTCAATGGAGGAAAACCTCTCGTAATGTTCCAAAAAAAGTACATACTATGTTCGAATTAGATGAACAAGCACAATGCCTTTAAGGAACGTAAAGTTATACGGTACATAACACAGTGGTTGAATAAACATAACACTGCCGAAATATATGTATATGAGGCGTCGCTACAGAAAACACGTCTTCGTGTAAATACGAGTTTGAAGAAAATATTGTATTCCTGTACACCTTCTGCTACATATTTTGCTATGTCTAGAGACCTGAGAAATCGCGTTTTCTTTTACACGCAAGTCAGAAATCCAGCAAATATACTTCTCTGTCACGTTCACAATTGGCCGTTGACTTACTCTACATTTCCTGGAATCAAGTTAGCCAATAATATAACTGTACCTGAATACAGGCCCATTTCACTGTGTCAGCGAGCAGCTAATAAACAGCTGCTGTCTGCACGGTTTCACAACTGAATCACCACGAGTTACATTTAAGAAAGAGGTGTTAAATGTTGCAAAACTGAAAAATTTATATTTAAATAAGCCTTTTAAATAAGGTACTGTGATTTAAAATATGTTGGTTTACTGTTTACGTCTGTGTTGAACGAGTTGAGTTTCTTGTTTTTAAGGTACTGTGATTTAAAATATGTTGGTGTACTGTTTACGTCAGTGTTGAACGAGTTGAGTTTCTTGTTTTTAAATGTAAATATGCATAAATCCCCGCAGTAAAAATGTGATATGTGGTGTTTCTCAAATTACTGATTAAACATTCTTGGACGCTATGCTACAGGTCGGTGAACTAGCGAATTTTTCCGGCCTCTAGCTACGTCAAATGCTTTACTATTGGAATCATTTGTAATTTGAGCACCGTGTATAGAAGATATAAGCGGACTAACATAGAAAAACTTAGTCAATATGCAATATATAGTGGAACATACAGCAATATATAGACTCTATAGATATTTATAAACCGGCCGGTTAGAGACAGTGGTTACACTCAATTGTTTCACCTACGTTGGAAAGTATCAATGGGTTGGCAGCTGTGATACCGCTCAGGGCAGTCGGGGGGTCGCCGTCACAGAGGTTCCAGTATGAATAGGGCTTCAGTAGCACAACAGGCCGTGATAATATCCTGGTGGAGCGTAGATACATGGATGTAAGGGTGTGTGGGGGTTGCCTATCTGACAGGGGCTGTTGGCAGACTCCGCCGAACTATGAAGCCGTGTGGCCGCGGGTCGATTCACTCCAAAATAACTGTTTGACGCTGCGGTATCTGCGCCCCGTCGCACGGCTGTCAGCTTCGCTCGCGCCTGTCGAGACATACACACACACAGGACCTGCCAGACCATATACACCAGATATCAAGCCCTTCATACCAACTCTGAACGTTGCCTGCGTAATATTCTGAACTACTGTGTATAGATGTCAGATCACGCGTATTTACACCATGGCGCTCAGGGTTCGACTACCGACCGGATCACTGGCGATCCTTTGCGTGTAGGTAATTAAGAGGGCGCTGCTGTCAGTCTGAAGGATTTCTCATAGGACTACAGTTTTAAAATTAATTATTTTTTTGGACGTCCTTGAGATAGAGACCGGAAGTTCTCGCGAAAAGAATTTTGAAACACTTTGTATCAGCCAGTGCCTCATGCGCACATCAACAGCTCATCTTATGATTGTTGGCAGTGTGTTTTTCTGCAAAAATGTCACTTATTTAACTGTGCCAATCAGAACGAGATGAATAGGGCCATTAACTTATCGCGAATATAATTTTGCCCCAGTTTGATTCAGTTCTTTACATTCCCATCTGCAGTTCTGCTTGATAATTTTTAATTTTATGTTATAACTAGAGACTTGCAAGATTCGCGTTATCATTTTATCATTTGGTAACAGAATAAAATAAATTTCACTTTCTTACACATAACAGAGCGTTATCTGCGATTCAATTGGTTAGGAACTTTCATGTGTTGTCTTTTACGTGTGTTACATATTTACAAAGATTGGCCTCTCTACTGTGTAAGCATTCTCCGCGGCAAGTTATGACAGTATCGGCCAGCGGGAGACGTCGAACGAGCCTATAGTCACTTGGAGTTTAGTCAACTGTCAGAAAGTAACGCGAATTTTGCATGTCTCCAGTTACAACTCTCACATGTCTTGAGGTATTGCCTGAAAATCACATTCGTGTGGTGTTACAGTTGTGATTGGCACATTCAAATGAGAGACGTTACTTCTCAAAGACATGCTGCTAATAACAATAAAGCATAGTGAAGATGTACACGTAAGGCATTAAAACCACGATAGACTAAACTATTTTCGCGAAAAGTTCATGGCCGTAGAGATGAACTGCAACTCCAAAAGTCTGTGATTTGTGGATAGGAACCGAAAACTCTGAGAGTTAAAACATCCAATCACAGGACGCAAAACAGAGCTGAAGTTGTGCACGCAAGACAATGAAACAAAGTAGTGCAGAAATCGTTTCAGGACTGTACATTGTTTCAGATATTTTGCTGTGGTTAGTTATAATATTCACCTTCACTGAAAGAAAAATTTGTATAAATTCTTCACTGTAAAATTATTTGTAGTGACCACAAAATAATTTTGTGGTTGCCACAGAATTTTAGTGGTCACAACTAAACGTTTTTTCGTGTCTACAAAATAAATTTTACAGAGTGAATACTCACAAAATATTTTTCCGTGTTGTATCTGTTATCACTGTAACATACATTCCAGTAACTTCTCCATTGCAGGACTTTTTAAAACATTCCTCATGAAAATGTGCCTAGAAACAGTTCCTATATCCTTGGTAACAATGATGATCTTGAAGGTTAGCATGCAGGACAGTGAATCCGCAAATTTCTGCGGTATTTATTTACATATCTGTAATCGTCTACGTACTACCAGGTCGAAAGTCTGCCATTTGATGGTTGTGACGCTGTGCGCTGAAGTACTCTTTCCAGGCTGACAAAAAGCATTGATTGAATCCATTTAAACAGAACTTGCTTGGCGGAACAAAATAGTAATTGTTTTGTCTATTAGGAAGTAACCATTAATTATAGCAGGAACAAAATTAGTATGATGTAATTATTTTATTGCCCGAGTAATACATTCGTTCGTCATAACTAAATGTTTGCATGGATGAGCATTACTTTTTCGGTTGAACTATTAACAATAATATTTAATAGCTCCAAGAATAGAACCAGATACCTTTAGTATCGAAAACAGATGATTATTATTATTCACAGCCAAAAAATATCGTTCATGATAGGCCTATACTAATAGATCCATGGCTCGTAAAATGCACGAAATTCACAAAAAGGTATATTGAGGAATTTTAAGTGTTTATTATTTGTTTCCTATAGATAGTTTTCTCAAGATTGTTTGCTTTACAATCAAGTATCAATAAATTCACTTACAGAAGTATGGTATAATGTTAATTGCCACAAATATTGCAAAATAACACCCACGGTGTGATTATTAGAAAATTCCTGCTGCACGAACAAAATGAACATCGTTGTAGATTTCCTAGGCAATTGTTTAATATGTATCAACCAAATATTAAATGCAAGGCGAATGTAGTTCACCAAATAAACCACGTATGTTTTTGGGTCGACAAAATCTGGCTAGTTACTTTTGAGTATTTTGCTCCAGTAACCAAAACTTTTGTTATCTTTAGGCAATACAGTTTTCGTAGTATTTAAACAAATATTTTGCAAATATCTCTTAAGAACATACTTATTTTTTTTCTCTAGCATACCTGTTTATAAGTATAAGCCGGAATTTTGACATTTCTCTTCTGAGAAGTATACCTGGACAGGTTTGCAAGAGGCCTTGTATTCCTGAAAGTCAGTTGATTTAAAGAGCAACACAATGGAGCTTCACGGCATGTTTCTCAAGAGAATTGTCAAAATAAGCCAAACTTATCCTGTATAGACTATATAGTCCCATCTCAGTGCACGTGGCATAATGAAAGCAGACAGTTTTTCGGAATGGAAAGTGCAACACGACCATTCGTTAAGACAACTGTAAGGCTTTCAATTAGCTATCGAGCTTGTTAAATATTTGGAAATAATTCGTTTAAACAGCCTAAATACTTCTTCATCACAAATAGTTAAAATTTACTATTGCATAATCTTAACAACACGTGTGCACTGCGTGGTTAGTGGACTAATTTGAAATTATCTCTCTCTTTGTCTGAAAGGTACTTGGCTTTAAACATAATGAGCCGGAATGTTTCCTTCACCTGTGCCCCTTAAACGTTTAATTGTTAGAAATTCATTTGAGGTAGATATATTCATAAATAACTTTAAGCTTACTTTCTTAGGGAAAATGGCTTATAACACCACGTTCTTGACAGTGTATCATTATGCAATTTTGTCTGCTTGAGTGAGTCTGCGTTTGTGTCTGCTTGTCTTTGTATGTGTGTATGTGCGTGCGCGTGTTTTGAATCCGTGAACAGAATTTAATCAAATTCGGTAAACGTATACTACCTTTTAAGGTTACTGAGTTTTATTTATTTATGTTTATATCGTGTGTGTAGTTTAAAATGTTCCCCGTTTTAAATTTTTTATTAAAACCACACACATAATTTATTTACCCGAATTAATCAGATTTATGTTTATACATGACTTAGGGAAGGTAACGTTGACGTCTATGTATTTTGTTCATATTATTAAAATTGCTGACATTTAAATATTTTGATGACACAAGATATGAGGACAGTTATTAAAATTTTCACCAAACCCGGAATAGGAATTTTACGTATTTTCTTATTGCTTTTCTAACGTTACAAACCCGGTGGGCATTTGTAAAGTTTTTGAATCTCACGAAATAGGCTACCTAAAGAAACCATTTTCAAGAATTTCACAGACAATGTGGTTGAACTTTTATGAATTTTGTTCGTATTGTGTTGACATCTTAAAAAATTGGCTATTTAAATATTTTTGATGACTCCGTATATCTGATGTTTTTTTAATTACATAAACATTAGAATAATTATATTTCGTAGTAAATTTATTTATCTATCAAATATTTTGTTCATGCCATGTTCTAGATACCAAAACTTGTAGCTCTTTTGAAGGTTTTTAAATCAACAAAATATATGAGATATTGTTTTTCAGAATTGCACCAGATTCTTACACACATACAGTACTTATTAAAATGTTCTTCACTTTTGTGTGCTTTGTTCATTCCGAGTTAATTTGTTTAGAGAAATGAAATTTTGAAATTTTTTTAATAATTTTACGTATCTGTGGAAAAATTTTTCAAAACTCCAATAATCTCGGTAAACTTTAACAGGCATATTAGCATTTAATAGGGATCCAATAATAGATACAGTGTAAAGAATGAAATTTATGTTAGAATAGTCGTAGAGAGTCAGATGAAACTGCGTTGTAATCAGGATTGTTTGCTTAGTGATACTTGATCACAACAGTTTGTTTGTTGTTATTTATATTTAATTTGTTTTTGCTTACTGCCGAGAGGTGCAGGATTAGTAAAGGAGTGTTAAATTGTGTCACGGCCAATTACATTTAATATAGTATAGAAGGAAAAATTTAAATCCAAGGTAAGAAAGCTAGCCAGGAATCTTGAGATAGTGTGGGAGACACTGCTCGTAGGCTGTAAACTAGGTCACAGACCTGAAAATTCGCGCTTTCTTTTATACGCAAGTTAGAATTCCAGCAGCTATAGGTCTGTGTCAATTACACAATTCGCCGTTGACTAACTCTACATATCCTGGGTAAAACTGTACCTGAATACAGGTCCATTTCACAGTGTTATAGAGCAGCTAATAAACAGCTGCTGTCTGCAAGATTTCACAAATATTCTTGGAGGCTAGCCTACAGGTCGGTGAATCAGCGAATTTTTTCGGCCTCTAGCGGTTATACCAACACGCCTGCTGTGAAATGTAATATTAAATTTGTTATTGGTCGTCAGAAACTGTTAACATTTTGAAAATAATTTTCAAATGTATAATATTGTTGGTGTGTGTTAATTTGGAAAGTATATGGCTAGAGATGATAGTTTATCTCGGGAAAACTTGACTGTTTGCTGGGTTTCAACGCACGTTCAGCTTACCAGAAGATTACTGGCTTTCGCTTGTTCGTGAAGCTGTTGCCCTATTTGACTTAGCCAATAAGAATCCCGCTGTTGTAGTATTTGATGCCTGCTATTGGTCTGCAGACAGTTACGTAGTGTTGTACGTACATCACCCAATCATATGTGTTGCAATTAACTACAGCATTTATAAGGCCACGTTGGTATAAAACATTTTCACGATATACCATAATTAGAGACACTGGAAAATCGCGAAAAAGTTTGAAATAGTCTCCAATAAACCGTATAATATTAACCGTGACACGTGTGAACACTTCTGGGACAAACCACACACGCTGTGTGTTCAAGTTGTGCAGTTCTAACTGGGCCTGTTGCAGAGAGAAAAATTTGCTGCAAATAAACGATAGCCAATGTTGATGCGAAACATTCAGTGTTATGTACATCACGTTGGAGCCTACACTGAGAAAAAAATGTTGTTGATGCAAACAAAATTTGTTTCAATCAACCAAATCATTTGTTTACAGAGGGGCAACGAAATATTTGTTTGCTCGAACCAAATTATTTTGTTCCCTCGATTTGTTTGAGGCAAATAGCTGAATTTTGTTAGCAGTACCAAATATTTAGTTGGCCATAAAAATATTTCGTTGGACATATTAAATGCGCATACAATATTTTAAGAACTAAAAAGATTATATTTTATAAACTTGGAAAATTTCTAAAATTTTAAAAAGTAAAAAAAAAAAAAAATGTGGCCACGGCGGGATTTGATCCATTATCCCTTCACTTATCACCTGCAATGCATGACCTAACCAACTGAGCTACGAGTGCTTCCATGGGAGGGAGAGTGTTATTTGTATAGGAATAGTTACGCCGTGCGCCGCAGGGTCGCAGCACAAACAATGAGTCGTGGAGCTGCAGTGTTTTTCCAGTTTATAGCATTTTCTTTTGTGATCAATCGAATTAACCACTTTGAAATTGTTATAGCTAACTTTAAGATACTAGAATTATGCTGGTTAACAGTTTAGACGTCCTCCTTGCCGCACAAACTTATATTTTGAATGTTGAGGTATACAGTGTTCGCCATCTTATCGCTTACGCACGCCAGCCTACCATCATCCGCAAGTCAACCAAATGTATTTAGTTTCGCCAACAAAATCATTTAGTCCATCGAAAAAAAATTGTTGGTACAAAGCACTTCACTTATAATTAGGGACTGGAAAATTTCGCGAATTCAATTACCTGCAAGCTATAATCTACTATACTGTGCATAGTCAAGCCTCGTCTATTCGTTCATTATCTGCTGTTCCAGTGACTAGCAGCTAGTGGACAAATTGTCGGGGTTTGAGAATGTATAGAACAATGGATTCTAGCATGCAGTTCATTGAATTCGCGAAATCTTCCAGTCCCTACTTATAATAAACAATATTATTTTGTTGATAAGTTGTAACGAGTTGTTTGTTTACACAAAATATTTATTCGACGTCCTATAGTAACCAAATATACGTCTGGCACAAACAAATTGCGTTTAAATGAATAATTTGGTCGAGGGAAATAATTAATTTTGTTTGGAGGACTCCAAGCTTGGTATTATTAACAAAATATTGTTTAGCTGAAGCAAACATCACCCAAACAAATATATTTAGTATAATGAAACAATTATTTCTCTCAGTGTAGTAAACAGTGAACTATTCCCGCGATTTTCCAGTGTCACTAACCATAATCTCTACTCATAGTATATCGTGGGAATGACGAAACAAAGTCAGGGTTTCCGAAATATCTAAAGAAATAATTGCCGGTGTTATGAATCAGTAATAATATAACCGCAAATATTCGAATAACAGATCTGATGCGTATTTTATACTTTTGTTCACGCCATTTCCGTATTAACACAATTATTGCTGTTCTAGCATTTCATTTTACATAAGATACATTATTATAATATTTTTCCAAACCCCTTCGTATTTATGTTTTTTGCTGGTGTTAAGTGTTTATTATCAATTTGACTATATGTGTAACTATTTTTATGTTGGAAATCATTTGGCCAAGTCAGTTCAAACTTTCTATTTTAGAAGATCTGTATGTACAAATTGAATGAGGTAGAGGTTTTGTAGACCGACTATTTTAACAAGATATTATTATGTAACTTAATAATTACATGTTATAATTTGAGAACTATTGGATTGTTACCAAAATTTAAAAATTTTAATAGTTTAGTTTTTAGAGTAATGTAAAACACTTGAAGAAACTCTTTTCTAATTCATACTATTGTCAGGCTACAAACACGACAATAACAAATAAAAATCTCTAATACTCCACGACTCGCGCATACGAAAAACAATGCGCCAGCCGTTCAAAGCAGCCAATAGCATAGTAGTATCTTACTTTCATACTCTTTGAAAAGCCCAGAACCTTACGTAACCGATATCAATAGCGTCAACAGACTATAATATCACCAACTCTCTCACACTAGATCCGCCAGTGAAAACTGATTCGCAGTGCGGGGAGCGTTCATCTGCGAAGGGCGCATTTGACTCGTGGACCGTGAAATGATTTTCTGCCTGCACGACTTTGGGATGGGAAGAACAGCGCGGTTGACGGGAAATAACGAAATCCTGTCCATTTTGACGTCGTTATCGCCGTCGACCGCGAAAACCTGGTTTGCAGCTGAAACAGATACGAAATCAAGCATAGCACGATTGCTGAAAAGGGATGATCGGACCCGTGAAGTCTGTGCTGTCATTCGCGAGCCCGGTGAATGGAATCAGACAGAACTGCGTATGGCCGGAGAACGTGCTGCCGTCGTACCCAGTGAGGCTTCCAATGCGGTGCCACACTAGCGGATTATTGCTAATCTTACAATTTGTTTTAAAACATTTCTTACACACAATGTTGTAAGTACATGTGTGTACTTGAGGACTAATTGTATTAAAATTCCTGAAACAAAAGGAGGGTGTAACTGTCTTGCTGATTGATTCAAAACTGCTTAGAGAAAAAATATTACATTCATTCCTCTTATATAAAATACCTACCCTTTTCTTGATTTCAAAATTATTTCAATGCAGCTCCAAAAGTAAATCTATTAGTATCAATATTCTTTATATATAAAATGAAATGTCCTGACTGACACACTCACTCATTCACTCATCAACGCACATCCCAAACCGCTGGACATAGAACCATGACAATTTGAGAGAAGCTTTCCCTTGCCCCGTAGGCACCCACTATGAATGGATTTTCGAAATTCGATAAGAAAGGAGGTGAAATGAGGTGAAATCTGTTTTCAAAGAATCCCTGATATCTCATTAACAGGGAAAGTTATCATAATTTATTTTATTTCAAAATATTGCCCAAACATATCCATTTTTGCAAATTTTTCGATTTTGCGAAATTCGAAATTTAAGGGGGTACAAAGCCGTAAAATGTGTTTTTCATTAATCCGTGATTTCCCCTAAACCATTTCAGATAGTGAGGTGATATTTTCTTTAAATTTATGCTTAAGTTAATATCTAACACGTGATTTTAGAATTTTCCGAAATTCGTCCTTGAAAGCTCTTAAAAAATATAACGTGTTTTTAAATACTCCCACTTATCTCCTAAACCAGTGGAACTATTGAAATGGATTTGCTTTAAAATAAATCTTACGTAAATATAAAAAAATTAATATCAGGATTTCTTGAAATTCTTTCTTGAAAGCTGTTAACAAAATAAAATGTGATTTAAAATAATTATCTGCACTGCTTGTACCCGTTGAGATATCGAGATGTGATTTTTTGATAAGTATGAATCTTGTATAAATATCTACAAATTATGTTCAGGATTTTATGAATTTCGAAAATTGAGAGTGTGAAAATCAGTACAATGATACAGTCTCCCGAAAAAAGAGAGTGATCATGGAGAAATAATGCAACAGTTGTTTCTTTTTGCTAACCTACTCATAAATAAAACCTCTTTGGACTGTAGCCTGTACATACGAAAGAATTATCACGGCCTGCCTTTAAGCATTCACTCAGGTATTGTATAAACTTTTTGGTGTGGGAGGGGTGGAGTTACGGGTTCGTATCCCGTGCAAGACTGTGCGATGGGATTTACTGTGAAACCATACAATCATAGCGCACGCTCTTTACACTGAGCCAAGACAACTTATAGTTCACTGTTATTGAGTACGCTAGCTGTTAAATGCCTTCATCACATATTTTATCCAGAGTTACTGTTTACAATACATAATTTCACGCGGGCAAAGCCGTAGCCTGGTAGCTATTTTATAGAGAAATAAAGATGAATTAAAACAAAGATGTTCTGCAATTAAAGTACGCTCAGCGAAGTGGACTGGATAGACCTGTTTGTATTTGTTGTTTTAAAGATATACAGAGAATATAGTAACACCATCAATTAATACATAATTAAAAGTTAGTTACTCTTCTCCATAGTACACGCTGGCGAAGCCGCAAAGGAACAACTAGTTTGTAAAATAATATGGCAACTATCATGGTCAGCATTTTGTTTTTTATTTGAGCGCAACGGTTTTCGGAGACATACCGTATTTTAAGTGTAGCAGTGTAAGTCGTTTTAAGAATTAAAACCGACTAATGATATATCAAAAGAAAGGCACATTCCACAACTTTATCATACATAGAGATTCCGTTTAATAGAGGGTCCGCGGTGACCGAATGGTCAGACCCATCACCTCCCACCAAGGCGACCCGAGCTCGACTCCCGGCGGGGTCGGTCTCTGGATTTCTGCATGTGGGAATCGTGCCGGACGATGCCGTTGGTCGGCGAGTTCACTCGGGGATCTTACGATTCCCCCTCCACTTCATTCTGGCGCTGCTTCATACTCACCTCTTGTCACCCCTCACCAGCTCTAAAGACATCGATGTTAAGCGTTGACCAAAATCTCTCATTCATTTATTCACGATAATTATTTTTCTATTATTAAACGATAGCAGATAACAAAAAAACTGTTGCAAAATTTTGTTAACAATTATTTTTACAATGCAGTCAAAATTTTTCTAGACAAAATGTGTATAGAATCGTCGAACTAGTTTGTGAATGAGATGTACCTTAATTGCCTACTTAGCTGAAACCATTGTGTATTTTGTCTTGAAATAATTAGTTAACACAGTGTAGACTATGTTTAACCGAACTATGCAACAGTTTATCGATATCTGCTCTAGTTAAGGATTGGAAATATAACTATCGTAAAAGCAGTACGAATGATGGACCATGGCCCTTACGTCGCCGCCTTCCCGCGCGGGAGAGGCTCAAAAGCAACGGAGCAGTAAGGTCGACCTTGAAGCGCGCATCAAGTGCCGCGTCGCCTCAACGAACCAAGCGCTGAACTAGTGTGCAAGCTTCTCGCCGAACCGTTTTTACTATGGGATGCTAAGCGGTGACCATATAATTTTATTGGTGGAATGTCTGCAACTAAGTTGAGTGCAGGTCGCAATCTGAGTTCATGTACATACGGTTAGTACGTTTTGAAGTACGGCTGTCTGAAAAGACCGTTTTTAAGCTGTGTTAGAGAGCTTAGAAAAAGTGTTTTTAATGATCGTGCCGTCTTAACAATGAGGTTCCGACCTTGTCTGAGGTTTGTTTCCTTTTCGTACGTTTGTATAATAGGCACACGTGGAATACTGTCGTAGAAAAAAACTGTTTACGAATACGCTGAAACGCATTTGAAACGTAGGGTAGGCGGACGCCTTAAGTGAAGTAGTTCTGAGTCCAGTGTGACCGCGATTCTAGCCTAAATTACCTTGTTCCGTCTTTAAAGGAACCACGCTGCTCTATTGCTAGCTCAGCATGGAAGTGATGGAGTACACGAACAGGAATGTCAAGAGGAAACCCGTCAACCATCAGTTGTCTTCCAGTCAATGTTCTAACCCGTTTGAGACTGTTAGGATTTATACGTAGGTGTATGCATATTACTAGAGGTCCGGATATTTCGCAGGTTCAACTACTAGCCGGCTGTATTTCACAGTCCTTTGTACACTCTGTCTTCAGCTACTTGTACATTGGCTTCTGCTTCAGTGAATGGCCAGTTGTCCATCTGACAAGGTAGCGCTGGAGTCAGTGATGATGCTTCAGTCAGGCCTGCTTTTGGTTCACAGTCCTCAAGGAGGGGGCGACGGTGGCCGAATGGTCAGACCATTCGCCTCCCACTAAGGCGATCCGGGTTCGATTCCCGGCGGGGTCGGTCTCCGGATTTTCGCATGTGGGATTCGTGTCGGTCGATGCCGTTGGCCGGAGGGTTTTCTCGGGGATCTCCCGTTTCCCCGCCCAATAATCATTCCGGTACTGCTCCATACTCACCTCATGTCACCCCTCACCAGCGCTGAAGACCTGACCAAAATCTCTCACTCACTCATGAATGAGTTTAAGCAACAGTGACCCAATTGCAAAATTAATTAACGTGTACAGTAGTTTCAACTCAAACTTCTTCTGAAAATAATTCTCTTAACTTCCGGGTATCTTTATACTACGCGATTTTATTTGATGACGACTAGGCTGCATGCTTTGTATGTACCCGTGCTCATCATGCGAGTGTCTGTGATATCAGTCACGTTTATAAATGCTTTGCAGATAGTTGGCCACTTTATCCTATATCTTTCAATTATTGGCCATAAGCAATCATGTTGGACCAATGAAAGACCAGAAACTAATAAGAAGACCAGACCAGAAACTAATGAGAATTTCCCACGACCCCAGATGCAAGTTTAATAATTTGCGACACTTAACACTTTGTAAAGTGTTGTTTCCCGTACTTTTAAATTCTACCGCAGAAAAATAGTCAAATTAGCTTTATTCATTAGGCTTACTTATGGCATTAGAATCTTTAAATATTCATTTCACACTGTAGAAACTCGAAATTCTGCCACCGTTTGCCATTCATTTCAATGCGTTTTTGAAGTGGTCTATCGCAAGGTTTTCGGCAAAAAAATATGCATGTTCTCTGTCGCTAATTCTCGTTTCCCTCGTGAAACTGTGCATGTATACACAAACTGAGAGCTCCATAAAATGTCCTCACGCTACAACGAACTAGCGGCATTTACCGTCAGACCGCAGACATACATAGTTCTCGACGAGTTTCAAGGGACGTTTGGCATGGCATCTAAACATTTTTCTACTCTATTGGTTTCGGCACATCAAAGGACGCCAGTGAATACCTCTAGTTCCTAGCATACCTTTGATGTAGAAATAACCTGTGATTTAAATTTGGCGTTAAAACCATAGGTGGTCAATCAACAGCAGTAGAATAAATGCAAAAAAAATTAGGGATTAAATCATATTTGCTGTATCTAACATGATGAAATTTTACGATAAGTTGTATCACAACAAACCAGTATTTTCGTTTTGTAAGCGTTATTTTACTATGACGCCTTTTAGCATTAATACAGGCATGAATAAGAAAACTCTTACAAAAGTGTGTGGTTTATTTGTGCAGCAAACAAAATTAGGTAAAGCTAAGTATTGAACACAGTAATAACAAAAGTTTACTCGGTAAGTAAACTTAAAATGGTCATAAATACAATGTATCTTAATAACTCCTGTGAATACAATTATTCTATTAATTTTCGGAAATATTTTTATGATTTTTGGACAGCCATTTTTACGAATACGAAAACGTTAATATTTAGTGCATCAAAATTCTTCATTAAAAGGATTTATTATAAGACTTATATGCATATTGCTAACAGAGAATACGAATCAATCTTCGTTGCATACTGCAAGCTGAACTGTACAGACTGCTTTAAATTAATTAAGTACTATTTTTGTGTTACGAAAGAACTGTCAGTTCAAAATTCTTAGAACTTACACGTTCAACATTTTACATATTGAAGCTTTTCTTCATTCCCACGAAATAGTAAAGAATTTTTTGTTTTTATTGTTACCCAGTGTTGCCCCATTTCCCACCAATCAGACACAGAAACGACTACGAAATGGTGTAAACGGGTACATTTGAGACCAAAACAAATATTATATACTGTAGGTTTGAAAGCACTTAGAACTTAACTACGCGTACGTTAAATTCACGGTTCAGAGATTATCCTGGCTTCAGGCATTCTCCAGTGAGATTAGCGAAATATTAATCGAAACGTTGGGATTCTCTCTGGCTTAGTTTGATACGTGCTACGTCTGACTGCCGAACGTGCAACTCTGTTTCACTTCCCGGCACAGTTAGATACTTCTGAAACAGCAGTAAAATACTAACCATTAAAAATACTACGAGAAATTTACCATACGACGAAACAAAGTTTACTGACTAATAATAAACAATGCAAATGTCGGCTATCAAGAATCACTATTCATAGTGTTCCGGCCAAACTATTTATTTTAGAGCTATACTCAAGTGATCAAAACTGTTTGTAGAAACGTTAGATAGTCGCACGTAAAGAGCATTGTAGTTGACTAACTTAGAAAATTTAGGTTTTTTGTTTGGAAGTAAGTTTAGGTTATTTTTGTTTAGCTAAGTTATTTTACTATTAAGTTTTTAATTTTTCGTTAGGTTAGGTAATGTGTTTACTGAAGGAAGGTTAGGTAACCTAAAATTACCTAACAAAATAAGAAAAATTTAATGGTAAAATAATCGAGTGTAACCAAAACTAACCTAAACAAACTTAAACCTAACCAATGCAACCTAATGTAATGAAAAACATAAAATTTCGTATTTAGAAAACTAAAATTTTCTTTACGTCCATCTACTTCTACATTTTTAATTTATAAACTAAAATAATATTTTGGGCGCTACACGATTAGCAGTGATTCTTTATATTTACCCAAATGTCTGTATTTAAAAACTTTAAAATATATGGAAACAGTGTTGCTATACTTCCTTTCTTAACATCCCTATACACTGGTGTGCATAACCCAATTGTACTTATTAATTACATTCTACATTCCTAAAACTAACGTTAAATTAACCAAATTACCATAACTTTTTAAAAAGTTGATTCGGTACTCAACTGCTATGTTTAAGTTAGAAAGTTACTACACGAGGCAACTGTGAGTGGGGACGTTTATGATTATTTAAAACATTTAAATTACGTCCCGCAAACTAATTCATGGAAATAGTACGGAAATTGGCACATTGTCTATTCGTCAAAAATAAGGCTATTTGTCATGTGGTAGTCTGCGGCTAGTAATGTTTTAAACAGAAATTTTCAAGCACATTTTGACATAAAAATAATCGCAAATACAGAAGTTAATTACAGTTTTTGTGGATTTTCAGATGCATTTAATTTCGCACTTACCACAGATAATTTATCACAAAAATAAAATTATATTGGACGCCATTTTAAAAGTGATTCAAAATAATTCCACTCAAAATTTCCTATACCTGTAAAATTAGATTCATTTATTCAAGTTTTCGTTAAGTGAAACTAATTTGTTTAATTGCTAATTGCGATCACTATAAAAAGCAGGATAAGATTTTCTAATATCGTCTACTTCGAATTAGATAATAGAGTTAAAATTACAACTTTATCACCACAGTTAACCTTAAACATTATATGTGAGACATTCAAAATGCATATTTATAATAAAACAAAATAAACATCACAATCGAATACTGAATATATAATAAGGCAATACAAAACAAAGTTGTTTTAATAACACAACAAATAATGACGAAAATATTATTATTTCAAAATTATTTCTTAAATAGTCGGCGAAATCAAATTCAAAATCTTTTACCAAAATATAGTTTTATTATTGTTTGTAAGTTTTTTACACAAATAGTTTCGTTAATGCTTCTAAGTAACTGTGACCGTGAATTCTATTAAGATCGCGTCTCATAACTGTTTATTATTTAATACAATGTTTAAACCTTGTAAAATATATGTATTCCTTTTATATTATCGGTGTAACTTTTTTATTTCAGGTATACTTAAAACTGAAAAATTAAAAGTAAAAGAAAAGCAACTACATTGTTTTTGTAAATCTTGTTACAATACGCCATGGTGGATTACAAAATGTTGTATAAATTTAACTTCTTATTATTCGATATATTACATGATGTTTCACCCTTTAAAAGGGTTCTCTATTCCAGTTGGTTCTCGGGGTGAACATAAGGCTGGCGTGCTCAGACTGGAGGCTACTACTGTCTCCACCACTCAACTGTGACTCTTGAATACTACGACCAAGGATTAAGGATAATTATCAGAAGCCACAATATTTACTAGAAATGGCTTTAATTTGCATGGAAAGTACACTGTACAGTTTTGTAACTGGCGTCGTACAACCTTGGCTTAAGGCCTGAATGTAGGTGAGTTTTAATTGAAATATATTGGAAGCCAGTTCCAAGCGGCTTACCGCTGAGTATTGGCGCCGTCGCCACTCTGGCGTTATCGCACGTGAGCACAGCCGTGACCTCCCCGGGTCACGAGCGGAGTCCCAGACTTCCGGCCCTCGGACGAAGCAGTTAGTCAGCAGAGGGACAGCGTCCTAGCCGATCTGGAGGTACCCCAGCTGACGGTCCGAAGAACAACAACCTCTGTGGTCCTGCCCCCTCGTTATGTATGTCAGACTGCTCTCAATAGTTACGTTAACCTTCAAAGTGTTGCAGTTTCCCTACTTGGTGAGCGCTTCGGTGGTATCCGTAACAATTAGTAATAAAATAGTAATTGTTTTTACTGAAGGTTACGTTACTATTTGGTCCGTGTAGCGGATGTTGGGCCAAACAACTCACTATTTCATGTATTAACATACCTGTAAGACTGGATATTGTATACGTAAATAAGGGATGCGAAACCGTTATTTTATTTGCATGTATGCCTGTGCATGTGTTCACGTGTACTCACATGTCCAACCTTAACATGACAACGCGGCTATGCCACAAAATATAAAGCATTCATTGAATTCTCATATGACCTGTCTAACAACAAAGAAAAAAAAAGATAAGTTTAATTAGGAAGCAACATAAAAGTAAGTGAAACTTGTTTCACATAAAATAATTTTTTCTTCCAGCTGAATGAACAAAACAAATTTAAGCGTTACTGTAAAAATGTTATTTCAGTTATGCAGTCAGGTGTAAATGATATAACCCTCAATAACACTTTAACCTTCATAATACTTTGTGTTTTGCTCTGCTAAAATGTTTAAGTAACTTGCAGCATTCCTTCGAAAATATTTACACCCCGCATATCACTGTCATTGACTCAGAATAAAACGGCCAATATAGACATTACAAATTTTCTTTGTAGAGGTTACAATATTTAGCAAAAATTGTTTAAGGTCACCATAATGTTTTTTTTTTCAGTGCAGACAAAGTAACATGCTGTATAGGTAGCCAATTTCTCGTAATATTAGGTAAGGACAGAGTCGGGAGATGTACGTTAAGAAACTGAAAGCAGAAATGTGGGCGTATTTCAACTCGACAGCCAATTAGACCGCTACACTGGTAACGAGAGGAAATGCTGGTACATCGCGAATACGGAGCAGGAATTATAAGTTGAGCCTCTTGATATTAGACGAACAAACGCATATGCACACTTCTTAGTGGAAGCCTGATGATTTCAAGTTTCTCATCTACAAACGGAAACGGGCGTTTCGCTTGAATTCCTTGGAAATTGTAAGATTATAAACCTCCTTTTCGCCTCGATGATTATATTTGTTGCGTTGGCTTGACACACATATACATCATGCACTCTATCACTCTCTTTCACTCGCTCACTCTCTGTGTTTGCGTTCATAATTGTGAGATAATCCTAGTTCATAACATATCAGTATGCAATATATGTCAATTAATTATCCGTCAGTGTTGGGATTGCCACTTTAATGGATGAGTAAATAATCGTGCGGACCGAGCTAAAGAACCCACATTCTTTCACAACCACATCTTTTAAAAACGTGTACTGCACTATGGTTACCAACCAATAGGCTTAACCATTTGATTGTATTATGTGATTTTAGTATGATGCTACAATTCTCCTACCAAGATAAAATTTTAAGTCTTCTGAGGTTACAAGGAAATTAAAATAAAATAGTTACTCGTTCAATAATATATGAATTTAAGACGTGAATTGTTTTTAAATGTGCATTTTGTTTACTAATCTGTATGGTTGAATAAATATTGTCTTTGCGCACAAATGATAGGTACATATTAGTGGCTTTCAAATTATTGACGTGGGGTAGTGGTGGTCGAAGGGCCAGACCTCTCACCTCCCACTTAGGCGATCCCAGCTCGATTCCCGGTGGTGACGGTCCCCGGATTTTTGTTTGTGGGAATCGTGCAGGACAACGTTGTTGATCAGCGAGTTATTTTCGGAGATCTTCAGTTCTTCCCCCCCCCCTCCTCCCGTTTGCCCTCAACGTCATTACGACACTGCTTCATAATTAAATAATTCCGCCTCCCCCCCCCCCAATTTCAATCACTTAAGACCTCGATGTTAAGTATTGACGAAAATCGCCTCACTTCTAATGGTTTAAACTTTCGGTAAATTTTTAACTGTATTCAACAGATAGAAAAATTTTGTAAATTTAAAATTTTAATACTTGGAAATTAGATTTCATTACTACTATTTTTTCTTGCGGGATTGGTTTCACCATAAGTTCTAGGTTAAAATACTGGTAAGTGATTGAAATTCTATGATAATTAAAATTTCTGTTAAAATACATATAGAGTCGTATAATTTGAAGTCATTTACTTCCTTCAAACATGCAAACATTCAGGGACGTACAAACCAAATCAACTAGTTTATCACACATGCAGTGCACCAAGAAGAGTAGGTACTAAATATACTTCGTCTGAGTTCATATGTGATTCTGTACAGCTCCGACACATAATCTAAATTGTGGAGCTATAAATATATATTTTAAATGAGAACATGAGAACGCCTTATCTACTGAACTACATATATACGCACACACACATATAACGCCAGCCAGCCTGAACTAAACCAATTTTAAAGTGTAAAACTTGTGATGGTCAAGTTTTCTTACACGCTCATCACAGGAATTCAACGAACGGTTAGTGTTTTGAAAAACCTAAGTCGTGCACTTTATTTTCAATAAAAATTTAAATTTAATTTTGGGATATTTAAAGTTACGCAAATCTATGGTAGTATTTCGTATAACAAAAATTCTACGAATTAAATAAAAACTGAGCAGCAGCTAAAATGAATATGCGACATACGTGTTTATTTTATTATGATCACTTACATAGGAAGTATAATTAAATACTTGTCATTGGGTTGTCCACACAGTAAAATTCTTTGCGCTTTACTTTGTGGTTAGCGCTAAGTGTGAGATATTTTTGTATTATATTCACAGACGTGTGTATTTTTCTTCGCGAACTCTTGCTTCAACAGGGTGAAATCAGAAATTAAAAAAATTGGGGAATGGGAGGCAGAAATACCTTAATCATAAATAAATATTAATATGTCTTAAATATTTTATATACCTATATTTCAATATTCTCGTATATGTTATGGACTGTCAGAAACTCAATGAAGAAAAATTTCAAAATATTGTTTGTACAAGACATATTACGATAAGAATATAAATAACATTTGTATAATTAATCAGTGTTATAAGTTGTGACATGTAACATCTGTGTGAAAGAGTCTATACAACTACGACTGTAGTATAGTTTGCATAGAAACAGGTATTTAACGCTGTGTTAAATTCCACGACCTATAACCTGAAGCTGCCTACATACCTGTCCACCTGTTTTGTTCGCCAAGCATTCTAAGCGTCGTCTGTTGTAAGTTACGTACACATCAATGGGCGCAAAGCCAATGATGACGGTCTATCTCAATGTGTTACCAAAACAGATCGTCGCCATATTGCAACCCAGATCATTCAATTTTCTATACCAATTATTTTTGTTGGAAAAAATGTGTTAGCCCCACACCCGCTAAAGTACACAATTTCCTATCTTCGCCAGCAATACGTCAGCGTTCAGTTTGGCCGTGTAAGAAAAGAGCATCGTATTTGTCTTATTTTTTTATAACGTCTTTGATACATGCCTACACGTTCTATTAACAAAATATCGGTTGAAAGTAATTATTTCCGGAATTTGTTTATCGCGTTTTTGAAGGTTTACTAACGAATAAAAGGAAAACGTAAGTTACGTAAATTGGATGCGTTATAAAAAAGCATAGCCCGGTTATTTGTTATTTGCCAAGCGAGGTGGCGCAACAGTAAAATGCTGATGTGGAATTCGTGAGAACCCGGGTTTTATTCACACTTCCAGTCATCCTATTTTCAGTTTCCCATGGTTTCCCGAAATAAATACAAACGAATGGTGGTATGATTCCTAAACGAAGCCACCTTGGCCGATTTCTGTCCCATTTCCTGTTGTGTAATATTGTATGTAACTGTCTCTGATAACCTCGCAGTCGACGATACGTAAACCTTAATCAAATTAGTTATTTGCTGTTTAGCAGTGCTGTAGTAAAACAAATCTCGCTTTGCTCTTGAGTTGATACAGGTCCGATTTTCCGTCTGGCGGTTATTATTTCGCTTCGATGGCGTTTCCCGAAATCATTATTTGTGAATGCAGGTGTTGTTCCCTAAACACTGGCCTATTATTTTCCTATTTACCCCGTGTAATTCTATTAGGATTATGCAGCTTTAAGATCGCTTGGAAAAGAAAACTATGAGTTCAGTGCCCCCAATGTTATTTATAATCCACTTTCCTATGTATGCTCAAGCCCCGTATATTCATTCATTGTCTACTGTTCCAGTGACTAGCACCAGGTGGACAATTGTCATGCCTTCATTGAACAGAGAAGAGTGTCGAGGTGTAGTTGTTTTAGACACACTCCACTGCGATGCAGATGTTCATCAAATAAAAGTGCATTATCTACTTATTTATGTTAGTCTATTCTTTGTAGCTTACGCCGCTTCCGTAGCGAAGTTGGTTAAGCGCTGGTTTACGGTTCGCGAGGTCCTGGGTTCGAATTATGGCTTGGCTATGGATGTAGTGCTGTCACTTCACCTCACTTCAAGCTCATCTGCTCTCAAGACGTCGTTGTTAAAGGGCCATTAAACACTCTCACCTCATCTCTGCAGTTTCCATTGTCAGGTATAGGCCTATCTGAATCTCAATGGGTTATGTCCAAAATCTACATCAAGTCATACACTCCCGTTGCACGACTCTTTCAAAGATCACATGACGGTGGATTCTTAACATGCTAGTCATTGAACTTGCAAAATATTTTTCCCTACTAATAACGCGAAAAACACCCAGAATATTGATGAAGTTAATAATTAATTAAGTATCACACGTATTAATTTAGATACTTCGTGGAAAACACGGTGCGGCAGACCAAGGTCTCGCGCTTTAGTTTCGAAGTGGTTTCGAAAATAATTTTTCAACGCAAATTAATGCACATTACAAAATTTAATTCTTACAGTTTCATGACGTA
This sequence comes from Medauroidea extradentata, assembly GCA_003012365.1. Classification (NCBI taxonomy): domain Eukaryota; kingdom Metazoa; phylum Arthropoda; class Insecta; order Phasmatodea; family Phasmatidae; genus Medauroidea; species Medauroidea extradentata. The sequence continues at coordinate 12,566 of PNEQ01091695.1, read as the reverse complement.
TACAGGATGTCCCATGGGTAGGGACTGGAAAATTTCGCGAATTTAATGAACCTGTAGGCTAGAATCCATTGTAGTATGCATACTCAAGGCCCGTCTATTCGTGCATTGTCTGCTGTTCCACTGAGTAGCAGCTAGTGGACGAAAAGTCGTCGCTTGAGTATGTATATTACAGTGGATTCTAGCCTACAGGACATTGATTTTGCGAAATTTTCCAGTCCCTACCCATGAGTCCTATATCATAGGGGAAATATACATGGGTTAAATATGGAACGTGTATAGATATATTAGTGACGCAGTGTGTTGAAGTGCGACAATGGCAGCGTGTTCACATCCATGTGCCATTACGACAGAAAATTAATTTAATTTATGGCCTCGATTAGCTTCGCACATGCGAAATGCGACTTGTCCTAAGAGACCAGACATGTGGGACAACGTGTATAGCATCGTTTGTATCTTAATATTTCTGCTGCAATACACCAAACGGATTCTTACATTTTTGCCCCTGAACTATCACAAATTTTGTTGTCAAATTAAGCCAAAATGAAGCAAAATAATTTGTTGCTAGCAAACGGTACATTATTAAAAAAAAAAAACGCGCTGGCAAAATTATGTATCGTATGAGTGTACACAGTCTCAATATTTTGCAAAGTATTTGGGTAAAAAATATTCCAGTTATTTGCAATTGTTTGAAATAAATGTCAGATCATGGCCTTAATGCAAAAACATGATGTCGGTCGGGCATTCCCGCTACAGGCTAACGCTAATGCCGGAGCTGTGTCATTCACGCAGCTCAAATTGTGTCTTGAATAGTGTACTTTAACCAGCAACGAGCTCACGTAATTTGCGGTCAAGAGCGGCCTTTACGCACTAATCAGCTGCGGCGTTGCGTAATTACGCAACACGCGAGACCCAGTGCACGGCTGCCGAAAGGAAATTGGCTGTTGGCGAAGAGGACGTCGTACACTGTAAAAAAATTATTTGTAAGTTTGCTATACCGATCTACAGAAGTGTTACAGAAAGGACGGTGAATGTGTTACTCGTAGGCCTACATAAAAAGTAGTGTTGCCATACATTTTTAGACAACAGTCAAATATGTACTGCTGTTGCCAGACTTGCTTAAAAACGTCGATAAACTGTTACTCTGCTTAAAAGAATAAGCATTGTAAGTGCCTCAAACCATGGCCGTGTCTCAATTTAAAGAGTACTCTGTGGAGAGAGCATTCTTTCGCAGAACCACGAGAGAGAGAGAGAGAGAGAGAGAGAGAGCTCTCTGGCACTCTCGCTCTCTCCAATCGGGACGATTACTTTTGTGTTTATAAACATACGATACAAAGGTAACAAGTGCGTAAATTTGTCTAGTACAAGTTATAACTAGGGCCCGGTAGTTTCCGTGAAAAGATTTTTGCCCCACTTTGTTTCAGTGTCTTACGAGTACACCTGCAGCTCAACTTCATAATTATTGGCAGAGTGTTTTTGTGGAGACTCATTATTCATTTGACTGTGCCAATCGGTACTTGGGTAACTGTGACACAGCACGTCTCTAATTTGCGGGTTTAACCTCCAGACGTTGTACGTTAAGACGTCCAATCACTGACCACAAAGCAGAGCTGCAGGTATGCACATAAGAGACTGAAACAAAGTGCTGCAAAAATCTTTTCGCTAAAACTACCGGGCCCTAGTTATAACACATTAAATATATTGTACGCCATTCAAATATATTTTTTTTAACTTACCAGTGTCGCATTTCAAGCGACAAACAGCTGTTTATAGGCGGTGCCGAAATTTTGTGTTTCGTGTTTATGTCTATTAGGGCAGCAAATGTTAACACAGTTTTTCGTTATAATTTGACTTATGCGTCGAAAATATTTAAATAAGGTATAAATATCGTAATATTGGCACAATGTGACACACATTTCTTCAATAACCACAAACCATACTTGTAATCAAGATGGCGTGCGCCAGAGAGAACGAGTGAGTGCAACGAGTGAGCATTTTCGTTCTCTCGCTGTACTCTCACACGTTCGCACTCTCGTCAACAAATTGAGACAACCAGAGAGCACACACTGAGTGAATTGAGACACGGCCCATGTGTGGGTTAATTGCATCCATTGCTATTTTGGAAGTTTTTTACAGTGTAGGAACGAGGTGGACTTGTATTCATTGCAGCATGGATTCATTTACACTGAGATACGACTGGTTTGGTCATCACAGCTACGGTTAATTCTACTACAGTTAAGTAAGCTCAATATTATTACTTTGGCAAGGCAAAATTTCCGTCGCTATGCTGGTATATGTAAAGGAGCTAAATCAGGTTCCGTCATTTTTTGTTTCAGAGGGGAATTCACCAAAATTGTTAGTTTATTTTTAGCGATGTTTATCTTTGTACGAAATATGGTTTGTTTTGTAGGGATACATTTTGACTTGTTTTTGCTACAGTGAAATTTTTGTAGCTTTGGTAGTTTGTGCAAAATGGTACACCGTAATCCAAATTTGCACAAAAGGGTCTACGCATAAACTGAAAAACAACTGGCAGTAACGAACTAATTCTCACTGAAAAATATGTCACAGGCTACTTCAAGTCACAGATTTTTTGTAACTTAAAATAATCATAAAATTAGCTCATTCTTTAAAAAAAATACAAAAATACTTCATAATGGTTCTTATACATATTTTGGCGTAGCCCGTGACACTGTTCTTTAGTGTGAATTATTTCTTTTCTGCAAGTCAGCTGATCTTCTTTTCTAGTATAAAGCCGTTTTATAGAAAATTTTTGATTTGCTACATGCTGTTACACAAAACTGCGAAAGCTGAAACTTTTATTACAAAATAGTCACAACTTTTGTCTACAAAAGAAAACCACATCTCGTACAAATATATATATATATATATATATATATATATATATATATATATATATATTTTTTTTTTTCAAAAATATAATTTCCGGTTAACTCCTCCATTAAAAAGTTTTTTTTTGTCATAGACTATATTTTTTAATTAAATTATTAAGTTTAACGACTTTTTTATTCAGAAAAATAAACAAGTAAAGTAATTTTAAATCTTATACAGACTATCTTACGTTAACATAATGACATCTCTAAGTTTATAGCCACCTTACCGACTACAGTGTAACTAACGGCCAAAATGTTTCCCCGTCAAACTCATCTGAAAGAAATTAAATTATTGTCCTAGGCTGAAGTTGAATTAACATTTTTATGGACTAAAATCTTTAATACAGGTGATTTGTGACGATGTTTTAGTTAAGGACCATTACTGTTCGTGATGCAGTCTTTTCTTCTGCTGCCATAATCTGGATAGTTAAATGGCTTTTTTTTTATTTGTTCTTAACTTCTCGTGTATAGGGCCTATTATGGGTACCATCAAAGTGTGGCTAATGCACAAGATTTTGACTTAAGCGTGGATATGAAACCTCAGTGAACAATTTTTTTTTAATGTTTTCATGAAGATTATTTTTTTTGTCTAATGGCCCAGAATAGCTGTTTTACATGGAGAAAGGGGATGAAAGGTGTATGTATAGTGACTGTGGTATCTTTTCTTTTTTCACGGAAATTATAAAGATGAAATCCTAAACAATAATAAAAGTCTGAACTAAGAGTGTTCTGTGTGTTCGTTACCACGTCAATGCAGGGAGAGGGGACAGGTCATTTGTGTTTTATAACGAATGGGATGGTTCTTTAAGTTCGCGTTCCTTAGACAGTTAGGTCGGAACTGTCACGTTTCGCGTCCAAAAAACAAGACCTTCCCAAGGCTGTGTTCAAAAGAAGATTTAGTCGAGCAGTAAGTTACATCATTTGTTAGAAGACTGACAAGCATGTTGTATTGAGCTAGTTTTCTACGTATTAAAAACTTAATATTTTACCTCTTGTTACATGTGGCCCCATCTATATGTTATTAACACAAATATAGTTTCACTCATGTAAGCACTCAGTGTATTTTTCTTTACGGTAAAACAGATGTCACGCCTTGTATTTATTATATTTTTTAAATATTTGTTTTCGATTTAATTTGCACAGTTTGTTTTGATTAGGCGTAGGAATTGGCGCAGTAGAGGTTTTTAACACAGAGTTGTTATTTTATTTGGCTTGTCGGATTCTCCAAATTGATTTGAAAAAACGTTTACTCCTGGAAAGCCCGCAAACAAAGTTAATGAATTGATTACATTAATGAAAATTTTAACTGTCGGTTATTTAATATTCTATGTGCATTCGCGTAAAGCAAACAAAAAAATAATTGGACCATTTATTAATATATCCGCATTTATTATCAATTTATAACAAATAGGCTGCATAGGTGTAAAGAGACAGAAACCAACGGTGAAACATCTAATCTTGAACTGTAAGGTGACTTCTTGGACTCGTAAAAGTGGGTTCATGAATACCCAGTCACATAGCAGTCAGTAGTCCAGCTAACTAGAGGACTTAACATATCCAGTACTTCATTACACTTCCTCGTTGTCAACTTACAACATACGCAATGTGATAACTGCCAAACGATTATAAACATTGTTCCCAGAGTAGCAATGGGATCCGATATCAGTATCAGACATCAGTATACTTATCCTAAGCAATTTAAAATACTCCTAGCTGATTCATAAAAAACAATGGTACGTACTCTTTCAATCATGTATACTTTGACTGCGTGGGTAACTATGACCGACTCAAACTATTTGTTTTGGGTTCATTTAGGATAGAAATAAACTTCTAAGATAATAATAGAAAGCGTTAGTTAGATACATCAAGTAAAGATTGCCGTTTCTAAACCAAGTGGCACCAAACTTAATTATTTTATTTAACGCTTTCCTTTTCGTTTTATATACAGAGCGGTCTTCTGTAAAAAACTATTTCTTACTTAAAGTGAACGGGATTTTGTCGCTATCAATAATTTTAATGTCTCATTTCTTGTACGATTGGCAGCGAATTACCAGACGTTATTCAACAAATTTTCTAATAGAAACGCAACAAACCTTAAATTATTAAATCAAATGCATTTATCATATTTCGTAAGCTTTCTGTAGTGATTATTTTAGGTTCCAAGTGATCATACATTTGTACTTACTACAAGCCAGGAAAAAGTGATTCCGCTATTTGGTTTCTCTCTTTTTTTTTTTTTTTTTTGTTGCGTGAATGCTCTGTTTTGCCCTATAGTTGAAAAACCCTAATGAGATATTATGTCTAGTACGCAGTCCAGTAAAAACACAGTAATTACAATGTGAACGCGAGCAAAACAGATTAGCTCTGTGCAGTTAATATCCTAACGACTTAAGCGGACAACACTGTAAACAACATTGCAAATAAAAATGAATAAAATATTGAACGAGCACTGTATCCATCCTGATGTATTTGACGAGATACCTCATTTATCACTTAAAATAACAGTTGGAACAACTGTATATATGAGAACCAAACGAAAAACAGAACAACAATACAACTGGACGCAATTTATTTGTTTGACAATAAGAATGCATTTAGGTAGTCACTACGTCGTTCGTGTGAATCGTTCAATTATATTTTTCTTACTTTTTGATAGCGCAAAGATAGATTTTACTGTCTACCAAATATTACGCACGTGGTTGTAAGAGTTTACTGTCAGTCAGCAAAAATTTTTGCAAAATAATTTCAAATAATTATTAGAAGCGCCGGATCACAAACTAAGTGACAATATACAATTACCAAGCCTATCGAAAATTATTACTTTAATCTAGATCATGATTCGAAATTACTTCAAGATGTACGGCAGTTGCGGAACATAGTAAAATTTTACATCTTTACACCTCCAAAGCACAAATTTCCTCTAAGTTGCCTTCTATTAGGATGCAACCTACACCTCAAAATTGCCAGTTCTACTCGATAGCAAAGAAAAATAAAATGTATAATAATAACACTATATATATATTTTGTTTTTACATCGAATACCGCTATAATTGTAGACATTATCATTTTCTGCATTTTTATCGATTAGACACTTTCATGTGACATTTTTGTATAATATGTCAAAATATATTTTTACGTTTGTAAGAAGAAATTCAAGTGCAAAACAAACAGAAAAAACACTATATAAAATGGCATCGTGAATTGCAAACTACAATTCGATACTTGTTTCAAAAATATATCTTTTATTTTAATTTTAATCTATTTGTGAATTTGACGAAAAATAAACCTAAATGAACTCCCCGGTTGTTTTTACACAATTTCTGGTGGCGTTTAAGAGGTTATCATAAGTAAAATTTTAATTCGAGTTAATGTTAAGAGTAAAAAGTTTACTTTCACTCATAAAGTGAATTGAGCTAATTAGTTACATGCGATAAATAGCCTAAGTATCTGGCAAACCTGTGATGTTACTGTGACCTAGAAAGCCTGTCTATCTCAGGCATGTTATTTTTCATACGTGACTGTTATGTACTTAATCGTAACTTAATTCGCTTTGGCTTGTGCAATTTTTTTGCTGTGACGGTACATATGTTTTGGAAACGACTGACAGCGTGCTCTGTGGCTGACTGGGAGAAAGGTGTGTGGGTGGTGACCCCCTCCTTTTTCCATCATCACCTCTTACCATCAGGCTGAAAAAACAAGTGAAGTGGAGGACTAGATCTCCGTTCTGCAGATCAGATGGGTGGAATCTAATTTTTGGAAGGGACAGTTTGATTAAGTTGGAGTTTCAGTTAAGTGAGTGAGAGACTTTGGTCTGCTCTTAACATCTAGGCCTTTAGCGCTTTAGTAAAGGGTGACGTAAGGTAAGTATGTAGCAGCACCGGAATATTAAGGAAGGGGAAACGGGAGAACTCCGAGGGATACCCCCGACCAATGGCGTCGTCCGGTACGATTGCCACGTGCGAAAATCCAGGATCGAACCCCCGGATCATCATGGCGGGAGGCAAGTTGTCTGACAGTTAAGTGTTAGCCCGTTTACCATCATACGTTTTTATGTATGTATATACTTTGTGATATAATTTATTTTCAGTACACAAACGTTTGTGGTATTATTTACATCTTTATCTGTATCTGTATCTTTAGTAAACATACAAATAAAATATTGAAATTTACAAGAACATTTATGGAAATGTATAACTACATTAATAATTAAAGTAATTTCTTGGCTAGAAATACAACTAACATTTCTTAAAGGAAATTAAAACAACACGTAATCATTTTACAGAAATTGTCATAACGCGTAATGCACTCTGTGCAGATTAAGCTTTCGTTTTGTAGGTAGTTGATGCATTTGAATTACTAGTTCAAACGAAGACCAGTGTTTGTCTATGTTAATGCCACAATGCGCAAAGTTTCGTTCGTTGGGTAAAAACACTTTTAACTGTTTCGAAGTTGGAGGGCGCGCGCATTTCTCTACCCCCCCCCCCCATCTCCGTGGCTGCGCCTATGTTTGTGAGTATTCAGTTCTTGTGATTCCTATTCTTGTGTGCAATGGATTGACTGGCGGGAGGAGAAGAAACGGTAAATGATAGTGCGGGGCGAATCGCACGGCAGCGTCAGGGCACTGCGAGTCATTTACTAGAACACAAAATATTGTGTTCGACGTGCCGTTGTGGAAAATACGTACGATTTGTTTTTAACCGATTCATTCTGAAACCAGCGTTGAAAAACTTGACTGTCCATAAAAATTAATGTTCTAGTACATATTGTATTATTTACACGTTAATAGAGGCTCAAAATTTTCACCAGTTCTTCTTTTGAAATAGTAGCTTATTAAAACCTTTAAATGTTTCAGTATTATTAATACTTGCGCGGGGAATGTTTTTTGTAGATATATGCTTTTTTATAGTGGCTGGTTATAGACAAAATTTGTATTCATCGGTTTATGCTAGAAAGGAAAGCCAATTGACCTACAGAAATTAAATAACGTACTCTGTAGTACAGTGACACAGTTTAAACCAATACATGCATAAACACCAGATTGAATTTTGTTTGTATTTAGAGGAAAAATTACTGCATTTTAAATAAAATAAAACTTTTGCCAATTATCTGTATTATATTTAAAAATCCAAAACAAAATGCAATGTGGCTTTTAAACATGTTTTGTGTAACCTGTGACACTGTTCGTCAGGGTAAGTTATCTCACTTCGATAAGTCAAGATGGTTTTTCTTTCTTTAATAAAAGAATTTTATGCAAATTTAGAATTCGACGTGTCATTAATCAAAAACTACGAAAGCTTAAAATTTACATTACAGTAACAGGTAGTCTCAGTATATGCACACAAAGCAAACCATTACTCGTTCAAATACAATAATTACCAAAACATTAAAAAATTTTGGTGAACCGCTTTTTTATCCAGACTCATTTGTGCAAGATGTCCATCCAGCTGCATTAGTTAGTGGCTAGTTCTACATTTTAAATGATAACGTATATGTCCGTGAACGTATTAATTGCCAGAATGTTATTTATTTATTAATAGAGTGCAACAACAATTTCATAAATGTGAAACAAACTCGAAGTAACTCACGAATGCAAGAGTTTAAAAACTTTTCTTCTCTTTAAACGTATTCGCTGATTACTGCACAGCATTACGTAAATAAACTTATGTTAATATTTCGTTTATGAGCAGCTTAAAGGCTGTTATTTTGCTTAGTTTTTAGTCAATGTTATAAAAAAATAGTACTTTTGTTTCAAATTCTAAGAAACCGTGGGGTTAACTGCTTTTAAAAACAATTACGCTATACAAAATAAAACTCAGCGTCAAAACATTGCAAGCCTATAGGCATTATTCATTGTCGATAAAAGATTGTTTTCTGATCTTGTTACCAAAATCATTACTAAACAACCAGACGTTTTATCAATACACGTTTTAAAATATATGACGTATAAATGTCACTAAGTGATAAGGCCTATACGTTGTTCAAGCACATGCGTAGGACGTATGATTGCTTGAACACGTAAGACTGTGTACTGACATGTATTGGTTTTGTCCGTCATTAAAATCTGTAAAACTGAAGCGTAATTTATTCTGCCTGTCCATTTGCGACTGTAAAAATTTGGTAGCTAATGTCCCTGCTAAAAATTACGTTGTAATTGCCATTTTCGGACATTACGGCCACCAAGAAACAGGAACCATAAAAAGTAAAGGACGCAAACTACTATTGGTAAATGAGTAGACCATGTATACGATTTAAAAATCAGACAAATTATAATTCGTCATGTGATTAAAAACCGCTATACGAAGAAAGCACAGCAAGCTCCATGCGATATGCTAATATGGCTCCCTTAAACAATATTTTACTAAAATATAATAGGGCAATATGATATTTAAATAGGAGTTTTTGGTTTTTAATCCGAATACGATCCGGGCACAGTAATATTAAAACGTCTTACTAACGTCTGGATAAATTTATCATTTAAAAAACCAGTCTCACAGAAGTTGTGAGGTTAACGAAGTATGAAGTATTAATAGTACAGGCATATGTTGGTTAAACGACATTAATTTCTCAGTACGTAAACAGAGGCTGCATCCTTACCACGTCCAGGATAGGCGGTTGATACGTCTGATACAATGTCACATAGCAACTGCCAGGAAAAGTAGCAGGTACAACTCTTTGCGACAGTGTTGCCGGACTGAAGCGCAGCGAACGTGACATGCATTAGTAAAGTCGCTCTCTCCACAGTCACACATCTGAGGATGTAACGGTCACATGTAGATAGCGTCGAGGAGATAACTGAATTAGAAACTATGTCCTCTCTGTAAACCAGAGTTTATATTTAATTTTAAAACAAAGCTCTTTAAACCACGTAGCTTACAAATTTTTGGAGCTTATTAATTCACTTTATATTTTTATATTTTAACTTCACGAATCTGCTATTTTCCGTAATTTTTTTTTGTTCGAGCAGGTGGAAAGTTCCTTTAAATTCTTCCGTTCGAAACTCTTCAAATGCTGCTACGTTTTCTAGTTTTCGGTGTCGCCGCATGAAATCGAAAATAAAGATAAAATATTCTAAATGCCTACATTATGTAAGTCAGATCTTTGCGGGGTCTTCCCTGCTGAAAATATACATTCATTTACAGATTTTCATTCGTTGGACTAAAAATCGCGGAGTTATATTGTCAGTCTAGTGTAAACAGGGTAAAAGGAAATTCATATACGTGCAGTCATTGGAAAACATCACTGACTACATAATTTATCTTTCTGCGATTTCTCCGGGTTGTTTAATGCTAGGAACTAAAAGTGTTACGGACATGTAGCGAAACTTGAAGCTGATATCGCCAATGTTTCAGAAAGCCGGGATCGAAAAACAGACGTCCGAAATATGAAGTACTTATACTGATTTTTACTGTATAAGTTCAATCACTGTTGAGTAAAAACAGCATTTAAAACTTTGTAACGTATCTTGTGAATGCAATTTTTTATGCTCTTTTTTAAGGCCGAAAGGTACACAACTTGGTTATAAATAAAATATATAAATGTATGAGTGTACTAATGTTCGTGAATAGTTAGATTTATAATTAAATGACGATGCATAACTAGACTATTACATTCGTAAACTACCGAAGTAGCATATATGAAGATGATACTGTCAAAAGAGAGTCATTTGAAATATATAACATTTTATAACTACACGAACATGACTAATATTACTCATTAAATTAGTGCAGTTATTCTATCATACACACAACTTAGCCGTGAACTTACAATTTGTTAAGTCAATGTACGAATAATTCGTCCACTTAAATCGCAATAGCGCACGCGGAGTCGCAAAAATTACTTTTCTATCGGAGGTGCGAATGGGGAAATTTTTCATACAAAAGAAATTTTGATACTGGTTGGAAGCCTATCTCTATACATTTCGAAAAGTAAGGAAACTCACATTATGTATAAGTAACGTGTAACTATAGAACACAAATATTTTGTTGACAATATAGAACTAAAAATTATAAGCCCCTACGTTTAGCAATAACTGTTTGAATTTTGGTAGACACACACACACACTAACACACACATATATATATATTATTTATATATGTACGAAATTATTAAATATACTCAAAAACATATTAACAGTTCCTCAGGTAGCTTTCCAGTTATGATAAAAATTTCAGTATTTCTCCTCGGAAGGTGATGCGTCCGTTTAAGACAAAGTCTGAGCCTACAACCATTAAAAGTAAATTCCCATTCATCACTCTTGGTATACACGTAGAACTAAGTAACCTGACTTTATTTTTGTGTATTTTGTTTATGCAGTAACTTTATTTTCAAAAATGTGGTTATTTCAACAGATATTTGATTACATAGAGGAACCATAGTTTGGTATGCATAAAGTATTTAGTAAAGTGATTCGGTTTTTATGTGCTTAGTAGGTTCCGTGTTTGCATATTTTCTTATGGTGGAAATTTTTGTTTTAAGCATAATATGACAAAACTTTGGAAATATTTTTCCGAATGACATCAAACTTGATATAAATGAAATACTCAGTATGATAACATGACTTGACTTGTGTGTTCCTTGTTCATATTTTAAGAATGGCGAGTATTAGTAATATTTATGAGTACAGGAAATACCTTATAAAACATTTTTCAGAAATTCGTGGAGAAATTGAGTTTGCCTGATTTATGTGTTTATTTTTGTTCGTACAGGGTTATTCTTTTCAAAATGTAGACAGTTTGAAAAAATTCGATCACACGAGATAATTAAAGAACAATGTTCCATATTTTTTTAGCAAGGTGACTTTGCTGTTCATGTTTTGTTCATGTCCTGTTCGTATTTTTAAGTCGTGGCTCTTAGAGTACATCTTGATAACACAAGATGCCTAAAATAAAATTTTTATAGTTACATCACACGCAGTACACACATTGTACTTAATATTTCTACTGGAAATTTATGTAAGTATTTTGATATTTCTTCTTCTTATTTTCAAAATGGTGACAATTTGAACATTTTTACCATAATATATATACATATATATTTTTTAACTATTAATCTCTATGTAATTATTTTTAGTCAAGTGACATGGCTTTTATGTATTTATTTCACGCAGTGTCCCTATTATAAAGGTGTCTGCTATTTGAAACTTTGAAACCGTTTATGAGAGTATCATAAAAATCGTCCCCCGTATAGTAGGCCTAATTAGTAAGAAGATAACTTTTTTTTGTCTTTTGTTCATGCCGCCTTTACTGTGACAAAGTGACAGCTACCTGAACATTTTTGATCACACGAGATATCCGAATAATGATTTTCCAAAGTTTATTTAAACTTGGTGCTAATTTATTACTAAGTTTGTGACGGCCCTATTTTATTGATACTTTTATATATAAAAATTAATGTAGTTTAGGTTAATTATGATGATTGATTGTAATGAAGGGGTCTTTATTGTCATATGTAACCTATTGCCATCCATTTTAACTTCTGTATTGATTGTGAGGGGTCTGTGGGATCCTATGATAGGCCAGTATAAAAACAGTAGAAAATATGACTATTACTAATATTATCACAGAGGTATCGTGTCTGGTATCGTTTTAACCTGTGGAATGTCACAGACTCGAATATGCTAGTAACATTAAGATAATTTTATGTATAATGATTTTAGTTTTTAAGAGTGATAATTGC
>PNEQ01091694.1:0-100715 GCA_003012365.1 Medauroidea extradentata | reverse complement strand
ATCAGTCGCACTCGTGTTCCTGAACCCTGTGTGTCTACCTGATGACGGGAACAGATTCCAGTTCCCGAAACGTCGTAACACTGTCTGTCTGGAAAACTACTGTGTTTTGTTTCGTCTCTTCATTGTGTCGTTTGTCTTGTCTGTATATGTCTGATATCTGTTGCGTTTTGTCTCGTCTACTTGTTGTGTTCTTTTGTTAATTTTCTGTTCGTGTCTGATATCTACTGTGTTTGTTGTTTCGTCTCATCGTTGTGTCGCATGTTATTTGGTTTTTTATTTTATTTGTTATCAATTTCATTTATTATCTGTCTGTTCCTTGTTTTTATTTGACCCGATTCCATCTTGGAATTTCATGTTGTATATGTATCTAGCTGACTAAGCATACTCTGCTTATTTTATGGTTTCTTTTCATTTGTTTAGTTTTTCTTTGACAGTCGTTCAATTTTACAATGGAGTACGTCCAAGAAACTAATCTAGTCATACACACTCTCCATGCGACTTTATTTCGCGTCGCTTCTAATACACACCGCAATGAATGTTATGGGTAGGGCCACGATTTTGTCGCGAAAAGATTTTTGCCCCACTTTGTTTCAGTGACTCACGTGCACATCGGCAGTTCTGTTTCAAGGTTATTGACAGCGTGTCTTTGTTCAGACACGTTTCTCATTTTACTGCACCAATTAGAATAAGATTATTGTGAGTCTGTACGTCTATAATTTGCCAAGGCCAGTGAGAGTAAAATCATCCAACCACAGACGATGTAGCAGAGCTGCAGGTGTGCACATACATCGAAACCAAATGTTGCAAAGATCTTTTCGCCATAAAATCGTGGCTCTAGTTATGGGATATATTAAATAATTTATTACATGTTTTGCATTAAATAGTTCGTATCGATCAATATTAGTTATGTGTACGTAATCTACACCCCGCATTAACCCCCATGAACCCCTGAAAATGAAAATTTACTCGCGTTTCCAATGACACAAATGAGGAAACCATTGACACAAATGAGGAAAACACATTTCTATCAACATTCTGGCCGTCTGCAAGGCGCGTCGGTGTTGCTCCTAGCGGTGCTTTGCATCTCCCATTGGCTAAGCCGTTTTCCAGGCATGTGGAATAGCAAAAACACAATAAACTGAACACATATCGAGATTTGGTAGCGTCTTTTTAACTTAAAATAACTTTTTTATTTCATGCTTAACTTGTCATACGGTATACAATAAGCTGAAATAAGCATTGCATAGATATACTTTACTTTTGCCGCTAATAGCAGACTGTTTTAAATTACATTTTTATAGAAACCAAGCAGTCCGCCTCGTGTTGTCACATGGTGCTGTATTGTTTGGACTAAATTTAATTGAATCGCCCAGTGGAGAACTAAGTCCATTTTACGGCATTTTCATGATAACACCTAGTCGTTTTAAACCTACCAATGTCCGAATGCTGGGTGTGGGTTAAACAGAAGGTAACATCATCACGCACTGTGGAGAAAAGAACTAAGTCCCGGACTTAGTTCTTTTATCCGCTAATCTACGGACTTAATTATTTTTTCCGCTGTTTGGTGGCAGGTAGAAACAAATCAGAAAGGTGTATATTTTCTTAGCTGTTATGTGAAACAGAATGAACAATGAGAATGAATTGCAGCAGTTTCCATATTTGTGCACTACTTCAAGCGATTATGAACTCGTGGTGTTTCGCTTTGACAAAGGTGTTGTTGTTGGATAGATAAGAATTACAGTAATATGAATAACACAACTTGGTAGGTTTAAAAAGGTGGTTCACAGACTTCCAGAAAGAGTACATTCCTTCCTGACATGTGCTCGGGTATTTGGACTACTGAAGAGGAAGATACAGAAGATGGATAGAGTTTATACCACACAGGAGTATGTGGAAATAATAGCCAACATCATGCCCAATATCAGTGTTTGAAACAGAAAGAATAATGAACTTTGACATCTGGTGGCCTCGTCACTTGAAAAAAAAAAAAAAAAAAAAAAAAAAAAAACATGTGTTGTCTCAAGTAAACGGCAAGATATCCGTTCCACGAAGTGAGAAACAAGGTTTCACCATATCCCAATTTAAGCAATTTCGATATACAGTGATAATACAGGAGTAGTAACAGCTCTTTCGTACATAAACAGTTTTGTTAGTCACAATTTCCACATAGCTAAGAAAAACCCAATTTTCTCCATGAATTTGGATGAAGCATATCCTGCTGGAAAAGTGCCCATTAACATGGCAAAAAATGGAAGACATCATGAATCTCCTAATATATGTAAGAGGCGATGATGCAGTGTCCTTTTGTGATGGAATAGTGTTATAGCATAAGCCTACTGTTGGTTCCAATGTTGAGACCTGTCAATATGAGTCTTTGTAGGGATCAATGGTGAACTGAAGTTGACAGTTGCCTATTAACTGTGAGACATGTGTGTAACTATCCCTAAAGTGTATTCTCAATGTGATGCTGGATCCTATGCTAATATTAAAAATATTACAATTTTGATACGTATGTGAAATGGTTAAATGAAAATATGAGGAATGTTATGTTTTTCAGAAGTTATATATGTTTTGATAAATACAATCTACTTTCAACTATCTTTATATGTTGTATATACATTCTTGAATAATGTTAATACATAAAAGAACAGAAATTTAGCTTGTGAATAGCAAACGATTGGAAAAGGTGCTTGAAAACAGCTAGTAAGCGGAGAAGGGAATTAAGTAAATTTTTTTTTTCAAAATACTGATACGCATGACATATTTCATTTACCAGCCAGTAATTATATACCAAGAGCAAGGAAGTTGACGCATACAGAAATTTTATGATTCAGGGGAAAGTACTTTGTTCAGAAAACAGTTTTTTCCTTCTCCTGAAAAGTAACGAAAAGTGACTTAGTTCCTTTCTCCACTGGGCGATTCAATTGTATTGCTGCACAAATGAGCTACTGTATATACTTGTTACTAATATTCGGAGTCCCGCCCATACACGTTCTTACCGCACACAACTGTATTGAATGCAATTTAATTAAGTAAACGTAAGTTGCTGTAGAATTAAGAATAAACAGATAAACAGTAACAAGTCCAATGACGTCACAGAGATATCAACATGGCGGCACTCGTTTTTACTGAGCTAAAATAAACATACTCTCTATTTACGTTTTTATCGGGTTATAAACTGATGCAAATAAAGAATGTGTGGTACGGATATTCATTAAATTAAATGTATTTATAAATAAAATTAAGATTTGAAAAAAATAGGCAACATCCCCATTGCACACTCCACATTATCTCCCAAAATTAATGAGTTCATTGCTAAGTGTCAGGAAAAGGTAGAACTAGTGCTAAGTTAGGCGACAAAATGCTACGATAATGTATGTTGACAGGTACAAAATACTCCAGATTCTGATACAATAGTATTGATATTTTCCAATTCCAACATAAGGTCAGTATGCAGTTGTAAAAATAAAACATATAACTGAAGAACCAACGGCAAAACACAACTAAACACGTTTTATTTTATTAAAATGTATGTACTCATTAAGATATTCGAAGGTCTAAACAATAGTTATGAGCACTACCACAAGGGTAAAATTAGTTCTGAAACCTACGGAATAACTTCAGATTTTTTTAATTGCAGAAAAAGTTACAATTGAATATTAACGAAAACAGTATTTCCAAGATCTAGACACCGACAAAAAGTTAAATAAAAAACAAATACAATAACTTACATACAAGAAAATACTTCAACCAAAGTACGCAAAGTTACTGCGCGATACTAGAAATTATATACCAAAGTTAAACACAAAAGAAAATGTCTCAAACCAAATATGGTAATGCATTTTCTTGGCTTGTGGGTGTGAGCCGCGTCTGAAGATTGTCTTGACAATCTTCAGACGCGGCTCACACCCACAAGCCAAGAAAATGCAGACAACGGCCGCGAAAGCCTGCGATCTATTTCAAATATGGTAAAATGAAAAACAGTCAGTATAGGTCTAACACAGAAAAACCAACATGCAATATCCTAGAGGGAGAGAGAGGAAGAGAACACGAGAGAATAAAAGAGCACGAGAGAGAGGGAGAGAGATAAAAGGATTACGTGCATAAAACACTTATACGAAAAGGAAAAACATTATTAAAGAACAGAAAATTAACATATAAAAATGTTGAACACAAAACAAATTAACCATTCATTCTACACATAAGCAATAAAAATAATATTATCAAGCATTTCAAGGTGAAACTTACACATACGAAAGTAACAGCATAAATGTTAAGAAAGTAAACAAAAAATGGGAAACAAACTCATAGAATCGGTACAGGACAAAAATATAAATTCCAAGAAGTCTAGCATGTGTAAAAGCTAAAACATGATAAAAATACTTAAAATTTATAAAACTGGTAATAAAAATACTATTAGTCATTCATGCAAACAATGGAAAAATGTATATCGTTAAAGAAAGAACTGAGACAAGGTACGATATGAAACATGGTAGGAGGTCAGGTTAGGTCAAGTTAAGTTATGATTTCAGCATTAAAAACGTATTAAATAAAGGGCCTAGTCGTAATATAAATTCTACCAAGCCCTGACAAAGCATAGCAAGAATAACGTATTACAAGAATTAGAAGAAGACACGTACTACACGAGGTAAAATAGTACTAACCTATACTACTTATAAACGTCAGACAGGAAAAAATTTCCAATCCTTACACGAGTGGTACATATTCAATGTCTTACGAGAATGCAATATATTACAAGAATTCCTAGCAGTGTACTATGATTCATTACAGAAGGAAAGGGTCCAAAAACGAGAAATTTTACTAGTGTAGAAATTAATAAAGCCTTGCAAAAAAGGTGTTGAAATATCACTGTGTCTACCGAGAGCGAAGAAAGAGCCAGGTGATGGGATTTAATGAAAAAAATTAATCATATACTATTTTGGATGAAGCAACATGTGAGCTATACAGAAACAGTGATGTAGGTTCCCGGTACATCGAACTCAGAATTGGCAAGGTTTGTTCCCTTGTACCTTTAAAAAACTACTTTATGTGCTAGCACTCCTAGCGGTGAGACTAGGAAACAGAGACTGACTAAACCAGTAGTACATACAACACCAATGCTATCATAGCAAACGACACTAGAACCAATACGTTTGGTATAGCTACTAGCTCTCCTGGTGGAAAGACTCAGCACCAAAGTCTTAACAATCAACACCATCTAGGAGACGATCAGTAACTACTGGCAGCCCTACTTAGAGGGCAACTATATAAGTAATACAAAAAAGAAGATGGAGGGTGGCGCGAATTAGGGTAGCTAGGTTTCAAGACAACGGACATAACCAAGATGGTTGGTAGACCATATGCTAATAATTACGAGACACATACCGAACAGATCCGGTGATCCGGCTCCTAGGCTACTGCAATAGAATCGGCTGAACTACATTACTCATAGTTATTGAATTAACTTTCTATTTTAGACAAAAGAAACGCATGAGACAAGTAAAATTAACAAACCAAAATTTTTTTGAAAACTGAATGTTACAACTGAATATATTGTTTTAAAATCATCGTTAACATTAGCTTGGTTCGCATAATGAGATATTTTAGACTGAGAATGAGAAATGCTACCAAAAGCTACATGCCATAGCAAATTTTCATGAAGACATTAAATAATTATCAACCACATCTGATAAGACAAGGAAATGAAAATAAATTTCCCTTTTAAGTAAAGTATATACTAATCTCTACAACACAAATTTACACACAGAGATCATATTTACACATTGTTTTCGTTGGCCTTGGGAAATGGCTCAACCAACCTGGAACAATAAAATTGAGACCAAAATAAATATTGAAAAATAGCGTGTTGTACTGATACATATGGTTAAACAATACCAACAACAGGCTAATAAACAATTGTGAGACAATTTGTCTGTCGTGACGGCCTCTTTTACAGGGTTAGATCACAAGCAAGACTAAAAATATAACATCCCTGAGAAAACCTTTAGGACCAGCTATACAGGCTGTAAGTGAAACGGTAGAAATGCTCTCAGGTACAAGAAGCCAGGGCTACATAAAAGAAAAAATATGGAACATAGCAATCACGTTTTACTGTCAGCAGTATGGGTGTTAAACCCTACTGACCTTGATTTATTGCAGATTACTAGCATGAAGTAAGTCACCTCTGTTATTATGCATGTGTTTGTATGTACTGGTACCCCTGTACCAACCTATCATAATGAATTAAGAACTGGAATAACAAGGAACAGAATGGTTCATGTGTCCACACACGCTCTGGATAATCATTCCTATGATAAACATTAGAAGCCAGACCACTATGACAATGCCAACAGTAGGCAAAAATGTTATGGTACCTACCACGAGTGCTTGAATCACAGTTAACTGCTTGTCTAAATGTGTCCAGACACGAGAACCTTCTTTGTTCGTGTCTTTCCGGTTCTTCAAGTATGGTGATTGTGGAATGTTGGAAAGCTACTTTAAACTTGTGGTACTGGAAGTCAACACTTGTGGCATCCTAAACAATTACGATAACGCCAAACTGTTTAAAAAAACCAGTTAGAACTAGCTAACAAGCATTTTTTTGCTTTACTGTAATGCTGCACCACTTCCTCATTTTCATTACTTTTTTTATGTAGTAGCATTAGTGTCGTCTTTTGCTCTGCTCAATTCAGAAATTACTATTCTCCGAAGGAAAAAAGTTGTCGCACGTCGCCTCTCCCCACTGTGGTCCTTCCCCAGCAGTGGTTGGTGTTGCATGGAAACTAAGCAAACTTGAAGTAGCGTATCCATTCACAGCTTGTGGGAGGGGAAACGTCAGTACCAGCAGATATAGATTATTACTGTTAGGAGCGAAATGAAAAGGGGTGCCGATAAAAACAGAATGGGAAGGATTACAGATGTTAAGAACTAACCATGACAACAGAATGGTCCACTACCCTTGTAATGTTCCCAGTTATAACAGCTCTTTTTAAGGGTTTGTTCCCAAGTTTTTTTTTCAGACTGGTGACAATAACTCAAATATTTTTTAACCAAAAGCTTTGAAAAAATTTGAGTCAATGTGCAGTCACACGATGCACAATACTGTCGATGTGTTTTTAAAAATAATATGCCATTCGTCAGCAAAAAAAAATATTATGCTAAATTTTTGATTATTTTCACGACAAAAATGTGGTACTTTGGGTGATGAAATCTAAAACACCGTTCAGTACATTTCTACAAAAAAATTCAGCCCCAAATTATAACATATAAGTGTCAGAACTGTGGAGCGAAATTTTGATATGAATATTAGGTAGCAATAAAAATATTTTCGAAATCACTGCAAAACTAGGTTACAATGCCTTAACCCGTGTTATAATTAAGGCTGTTTGATATCAGAAATGTTGATATCGATATTAAATTCAACTGCATACTTGGTATTTTCGGTATATCTATAACATCGTAACTTATCGGTATATCGATACTATCGTAACTTTTCGGTATAAAGATAATACCGTAACTTTTCGGTATATCGATAGTATTATTTTTCGGTATATCGATATGCCGATAGCATAAAGTTTTTATATCAAATTTTAAATTTTGGTTTTTTATAGCTATTTATTTTTCTATATAGATTTTTTTTTGGTATTTATCAACATCCTTACAATTTTTTATTTAATATGTGCCATTAACACTGTATAGTTTTGTTAAAATTTTGTAATAAATATTGATAGTACAAACCTTGTAGGTTTAGATACGCACTCTAATTTCAGAAGCACATTTCTAAAGACAAGCAATTAAGTTTTCCAATTTTAATGCATTGTGTAAGTAACACCCCGCCTAATGTGTTTCAGACGACGAATGTACGTACGCAGTCTCGTAAACATTCGCAGTGCAGTGACGGCACAGATGGCATAAAATTATGTCAATAAACGCAAGTGCACGAGTTATTTTCCTCTTCAATGATTGGTGATTAGTTTTTATGCCAAACAAATACAATCTAAAAATTAAAAAAATTGCTAGTTTATTGATGCAGAATAAAGAATTCGAAATCCGATTAATACTTTGAACCAAGTCATTAGTTTGAAAAATGGCTGGATAATGTATACCGGGATAGATTTCCCACGATTTGAACTCTTTGCTGCAAGTTTTTCACTCACTGACACATTTTTGAGGCCAAACACGGAGAAAACCGAAACCTGAAGTTTTGACTGTAGTCTGCCAAGTATTTCAATAGGCTACTCTGCGCGATTCATTACGGTAACTGGGCCTCCCTATCTGCGCTTCAAATGCGTTGCAGAGAGTTACGACTATTCATTTACTGACGAAACTACTTAAGGGGGAGTGTTTGACCATTTTATTATATTTTCAGTTGATATAATTTCTAATCCTATTTCGCAGCTCACGTTCATGTTCCCTTCAGTTTTCATGTTTATTACTGTCGTTTTCGTGTACTACAACTGCGCTGCATGTTTTTTATGTACCATTATTTACTACGGTGTTTCGACCATACGACAAATCTATAAACAATTTTTCCGCACATAGATTTTTTCCTCTAAAAATAAATAATATGCAAAATTGAGTAAGATTAAAGTGCGGTAGTTTACAAGTTTTTTAATCAGTATCCATGTGACAAAAAGTTTATTTGTCGATTATATTGCATCCAACAAGTTTCCTTAAGTATTGTCAATTATTAACTTCAAATCTACATTTCAAGCAATGTCTTACACAACACTACACTTTCGTACATTGTTATTCAAAACTCTCTCGGAAGCCTTGCTAGTATTCACTGTGCTTATTTTTATTATTTTCTCAGTTACTCTATTTTTTCTCGTGTATGACTTCAGAAACAAAACAAAAGGATCACGAAATTAAGAACGTGGTTACTATGTAATGACATCAACTACTATGAATAATTGGCTAATTCGTGTTAATACTGTAATAATTAGAAGAGCGTGTATTACGTTAAGCTAATCCATTATAGCTATCATCAAGTTACAGAGTTTGCAGCTATAAATAATTTCGTGCCGTATTATAAATTGATTGCACCCACTGTTCGTTAAGAATAGTATAACTCTTAAGTGTTAGGCCTAATACTAAGGCATGTTAAAATGCCAATAGTATTCAACCAGAGTAAATATGACGTTAAATATTCCCTCGTTCATATTGTTTAGCATTTAGGAAATTTATGTTGTTTATGTTGACCAGAAAGTACTCGCAAATAATATTTCATTTCAGTATCTAACTCATATCTACTCATGCGCGTGTACCCTACACATCACATAGGTCCTTTGCTGCATCGTCGATGCATTCAACTGCGCAATATCATATTTCTCAATTAAACGCGGAAGTTGCATACGTTTCTTACGAAAAAAATGTTTCCTGTTGGCAAAATTTTCAAGGCGGTTAAGTTCAAGGAAGTTTTTTCCGACGTCACAGGCCTTGGCACGACATCAACGTATATCTTCGAGAAAGAAAACATGGATCGTTTTGGCTCACGTGCGGCCAGCTGGGGCATCTGCGAAGAAACACTGGCATAGAGGAGAACAGAGGCGGGGTGGGGAAATAGGTAGCGGAGGGGCGATGCGCTGCTTTTCTACGTCACGTATAAATATAGCCGTCTACTGGCAAACTCCGACAGAGTGAAGTGGCTTCAGGAGCTGGGAAGACTGCTGTTTTACGTGCGCAGTACTTATTTCCTTTGTTCTGCAAGTAAACTAGAGGTGCGTAGTTTTCATGTTGTGTCTTATGCAGTTGATAAGGCTGTATGAAGTAAACATCACTCACTTTCTTAATACTATGCCAATTAAGTTTAACTTCTAATTTTAAAATTGAACAAATGTTGTAGAGAATATGTTTTATATTATTACGGTAAAGAGATTGGTTTAGCTAGATCTGTTTAGTATTTACTTTTATGATAGTTTTATGTCAAGTCTTGCGAGAGTGCGCAGTGCTAGAGAAAGAGAGAGAGCGAATTTCCAGACGACGTAATTTATGTTGGCACGTGAGTCTGTGTCTTCCGCACCGCTGTCTCACTACAGCGTAGTTGAATATTCATGGCTAGCCGAGATAAACTTCGCTTATATTTTATTTTAAAACGTCTATTTAATTAATTTGCAAGGCATTTGTCGCAAAATAACCCACAACCATTTTAACAAGATACCATCAGCTACAACATGTTTGACTTAATAACAAGATTTAGTATAAGCTACCACAGGTAATTATTTTGAAATTATTTTTACATCCTCTTATGGTATTTAAAAATTAAATTTTGCAAGTGTTAAACGTAGCTTGTTCAACGACGGTAACAAATTGAAGTAATCCCACCTGGCCACAAGAATGGTTTTGTTCCTTAAATGTGGAAAAGATGGTGTTCAGAAAATTATTCGCTAACGATTTAATGTAGCGATTTCTTATAATATTATTCTAGCTGTACACTAAACTTTCATTAAATTCAAGCCTTGACTCTTAACTGCTCTTATATTTAAAAATTTTCTTAGTTGTCGGTGTTTAGCATTGCCTTTTTAATATATTGAACAGTAAATTGCGTAATTAAAATTATCTGCTCATTTTTCGTAAAATATATTCTTGAAAATCTATTAGTTTCTGTTATTTTCAAATCAGGTAATGTAAAAAATATGAATATTCAACACCAGAATGGTGTATAAATATCAACGACACATATAAGCCTAGATATAATCTTGTGCAGTGACCAACTATTTAGTCGCAGCACTTTACGTGTTTGGAGCAGTGTGGGCACAAACAAAACTTAGTGTAAGAGTTAATATAGTTGAAAAGGTCCTGAATTGTTTGCAAAGTCATATTTTTGGCCTGTATTTTGATGCCAGCTAAATGACACATAAAACATCAAACTGATGAAGACAAAGTTTAGCCTGTAATCTAAATGAGCTTGCTCGACTCTTTTGTCAGCTGTCATTAAAAATCCACGATATTGTGTCTTCATCACGTCAGTTCATGTGCACAGGCAGAAAAAATGGCAAATTGCTACGTTAGTGTACTTGCAAACACGTAAATTTATACGGAACGATTGCTTAATTTTTCCCCCGAAAAACAATATAAGAAAAATCATTGACAAAGGCTAATCCACTTTCACATTCAAATCATATACAAGTTATTGACCATGGCTTATAAAGAATATTAGCAAAATCATTTACCGCAAACATTAAAATATTTTTATGTGAAATTTTTTTAAATAGTTGTGTGGTAGAAATGTGGAACATGAATTGTAATATATAAATCTTATGTTTATTGTACATGTCGAAACTCATACATATGCAAACTTATATTAAACTTTTAATTAATTTTGTCTTTGAAACAAATTTTGCTTTGAGCGACACATATTCATACATAAACATGTAAGGAAAGAAACATTTCTAAAAATCAGCACAAAATTAATAAATCATTACATTAGTTAAAAAAATCATACACATTAAACTATTTTATAAAAAAGTCTTCCTTTGTAAATATTGTATTTAATTCAGATGCATTTTTGCACTTCAGAGAACAATGGATGACAATGGCAACACATGGAACCTGTGAGAACTGCACCAATTATAGTAAACTGCTAGCAAAGAAAGAGTACAACATATTTATTTTGCATTTATCAAACAAGATAGCCAGTGTATGAGTTCATCTTCATTATATCACTGCATCCAAGACACTCCCAATGCGTCATTAAACATGCTCCTATATATATCTAATGTATAGTATCTGCAAGCAAAATTATCTGGCCAGTGCTAAAACTGCACAGATCAACAACCTTGCACGTTAGTTTAGTGACTATGCCGTGGCTGCTATACAGTGAAATGAAAGTGCTAATTAGGTCCAGTATTCGCTCTTATTGTTCCAGTGCCTCTGTTTATTTGAAAGCGAACGAAGGCTCTACACGGTGGTATAGTGGTCACAGCACTCGCCTCCCACTTAGTTACTCCAGACTTCAATCCCCGTGTTGTCGCTCTTGGTTTACGTATGCGGTAAACGTGTATGACTTTGATTTTGGGTGGCAAGTTTTCTCGGGTATTTATTTTATTATTTATTTTATTTACGTCTTAAGTTTTACATGGCGAAATTAAGGCGTACACCTTTTCTTACATTTAACAATGGTAATTATACATTATAAAGTTATTAATAAATTAAACATATAAACATTGGCAAACTGATTAAATTTACGTTTACAAATGCAGCTATGCCTATTTTTAGAAAATTAATTGCTTTAACAAAAAAATTAATTTTATGTAAAATAAGACAAAATAAAGGAAAATTAATCACTTAAATTCTGATATCATATGATCTAGTACACACATTTTAAAGTAACAACTTCTGTTTCAAAATAAAGTAACAGTTTTAATGTAGATAACTTATTATTTCTAATGATTTAAAAATATGAAAAAAACTTAATTTCAGAAACAAGAATTTTCAAGTTACGACTGTTACTTGAAAAATACTTTCTTATTTAAATGGCTTTTGAAGCCCAATGTAGAAGTTATGGCTCTTATTTCTGCTGGGAGTTCATTCCACGCTATAGATACAGATACACATAATGACTTGGCGAAATGTTGCGATTTATAGACTGGTAAAGATAACATTTTTGAATTTGCGCACCTAGTTTGTCGATTGTGTTTATTTACTATTAACTGGAAACGTGAATATAAATATTTAGGTTGGTTACAAGACAGAGTTCTATGTAGAAATAACAGTGATTTAAGTTTACGCTTCTTCAAACGCAGCCAATTTAACTTTTCATAATATGGTGTAAGATGGTCCCTTCGTTTTAGATTGAAAATAAAACGAACGCAGGAATTCTGAAATCTTTGTAACTTTGAAGAATATTCCTCTTTCATGTCAATTAGCAATAAGTCACAATAGTTGAAGTGCGGGAATACCAGAGTTTCAATAAGTACCTTTTTTATATTCTCAGATAGGAAGCGTTTGAATTTTTGCAATGAATGTAGACAACGATTAACTTCTTACAAATGTTGGTACATTGACTTGACCAGTTAAGCGTATCGTCAATGTAAACACCAAGATTTTTAACCTTCTTATATGGAGTGATTACTGAATCGCTAATTTTAACATTTACGGCGGCATAGTCTAATGATTTGAGAAGTTGTGCAGTACCTATTTTAATAGCCAGTGATTTATTAGGATTTATTGTCAAACAAATTGCAGTACACCATTCCTGTATCGTTGTTATATCGTGATTCAGTTGCTTAACTGCCCTACATATATCTTATAATTTTGACGATATATATATATATTTGCAGGTCATCTGCATAAAGGTGATATTTACTATAAGAAAGTGATGAGCCATGATCATTATTATACAGGAAAAATAATAGTGATCCTAGCACAGAGCCCTGAGGGACTCAAGCTTTGACTGCGGCATATTCAGATATTTCCTTCCCAGCCTTAACACACTGATATCGGTCGTATAAGTAGGATTTGATTCAAAGTAGGGAATTTTGAGAAAAATTAAAATATTTAAGTAATTTTACCAAAAGTATTTCATGATTTACAGTATTAAATGCCTTAATAAAGTCTAACAGTGAAAGCAGTGTTAACTGACGTCGGTCCATAGCAAGTCGAATATCATCAGTAACATTTAAAAGTGCTGTAGTCGTACTATGTTGTTTCCGAAAACCCAACTGAAATTCTGTTAACATATTAAATTTGTTTATACGTACATACATTTGTTCATGGGCAATGTACTCTAATGCCTTAGATAGTGCTGGTAAATACTGCCCGGTATAAGGTCATTAAAATTCTCTGGGTGTAATTTTTCAGGAAGCGGACTGACGACAGCATGTTTCCAGACCGTAGGAAACACAGCATGAATTAATTAAAAATTTAAAAATATCTGTTAATGTACCAATAATGTGCGGCGTAATATTTTGTATTAATGTAATTGGTATTTTGTCAACTCCTTCTGTAGATTTTATGCGTTTAATGGCTTTATGAACGTTTCCTACGTCCGTTTCTACAAAATAAAATTTTTCGTCACTATAGTTGATAATCTCAGTTATGTTTTTCACTGTGCAACACTTAACAATCATATTTTTACAATCAGGCAACCGCAAAAACTCAGCATTCAGATCGTTTACATTGAATGCAGAAAACTCTACTTCCTTGCAGGATTTACGTACCCCAATTCCGCGAAGTTTTTTCCAAAGTTGTTTCGGCGATGAGCGTTCACTCTCAAAACCTAACGTATAGTTCATTTTGGATTTTCTGATCGTTTGAATACAAAGATTACGCAAGCGTTTGTATTCTTGAAAAGTACTTTCTGCCATTTGTGAATTTAATTAAGATTCCCGTTTAAATCTGCTGTAGAAATAATCGTGGCTATGCATCAACTGTTTTATGCGGGAGTTCATCCAGGGAGCTGGTGGTCTGGTCACACGGTAAGTCTTTATTGGATTATGTTTATCTAATAGGTTTATAATCATGTCATTGAACAGAGATAATTTACCGTCTATTGTATCTAGATTTTTTAGTAAGCGCCATGGCATTTCTGCGTAGTCAATACTAAGCTGAGTTTCATCTGCTTCTTTAAAATTACGGCAGGTTATTAGTTTCGGTTTAAATCTAGGTACTCGTAGTGAATAGCAAGCATAGACGAGATCGTGATGCGAGATTCCCGGTACTCCATATTGCCCATGTGAAATATCTCTGTTAGGATTTTAAGGTCCATATGTGATCAATCCATGTGTGTGATGTGGCAGTATGATGAGTCGCATCTAATGTACACACTCTCATATTATATGAAGAAAATTAGTTAATCGAAGGGACTCGCTTCAGATCTTTAGCAAGTCAACATTAAAATCACCCACCACAATAACATGGCCATAATTTTGCCTGATCAAGCTTAATTATGTTTCTAACGCAGTAAATTCTCCTACACGTGGACGTTTGTACACTTCAGCAAGCAATATCTTGGTCTGTGAAATCATTGCTTCTACTAGAACGTACTCAGGTTGTCCTGAATAATGACTAGCAGAACTTGAAATCAATTTGTATTTTACGTCGTCTCGTATGTACATGCATACTCCACCACCGCCCTTCGAAGTACGATCATGTCTCACAATATTATAACCCGGCATATCTACAAGACTCGAGGAAAGGCTCGGCTTTAACCACGTTTCTGAAACTAGGATAGTATGCAAAGATAGCGGAGATAGTACACTTTAGAATTCTGTGAAGTGGCTAGTCAAGGACTGCGCATTGACGTTGCAAACCTTCAGAGCACGGTGGTGTTTGGAAAATACAGTTCCTAACGGTACCAGATGGTCTTTAGGCGGGGAGGGGTTTGAGGGAATCGGTATGGGTGTACAGTCTAGTGTATTAGGCGAAATAGCCCGCAGTTGGCCAGCAAATACAGACATTGGACTTAACGGTTCTAAAGTATCATAATTATATACAGACATAGAACAATGAAAGAAACATGTACATGCAAGCAACAGTTCCAGTAGATGAAAATTCTTGTGAAGGCAATAAATACATCTAAAAACCTGTAAGCACATTTACGAAGAAAAGTATTTGAAAAAACTACAGACTTAAAATTAAAATTAAATACTAAAAAGATAACAAGAATAAATTATGACACTCTTGTTAAAGTAATATAAAGTTAATATCAAACAATGCAAAAATGTAAATTTTATAAGAAAAAAATACAGGAAATTACGAGCAATGAAAGCTAAGATTAATGCACATAAATTAACTAGATTAATAATAACTATAATAAAAGTGAGTTTGTCCTGCATCCCAAAGAGAAGCAACTCGTATTAACACTAAGTTAAAATCACTTCCATACTGCGGCACAATTACAAACACTATACTAACAGAACTAATTATACATACATTTTGTGTAGGGAATTTGAATGTTTTGAATTCAAACGCGTTTATAAAACCTTTATCAGTAGATTTAAGACGCTTTATAAATAAACCTATCTACACACACACACATACATACTCCAATACACATACCTACACACAAACCACACAGATGTAAGCACAGTTTTAGTGACACAATGCTGTTTCAAACATGCAGGCAATTCAATTAAAATACTTTTTAAGACCTACTAGAAATCAGCCTATGGAGCTCTTCCTTGCTGGTCAGCCTGTATTTGAGTCCACCTCTCTTCACAAGAATAACTACATCGATGGTCCACACATTTCTTACGCCGAACTTGCTAATTGCATCTTGCAGTAGTGCCATTCTAGACGATGTCAGATCTTCACGTAGGGTTGTCCGGTCGCCGTCTTGCCGCTTTGTAACCTCCTCATATCAGAATCACGAACGCTATTGGCGTCGCTGTTAAAGCTTTACTTAATTTCTCTCAACTGCACTCAACTAAAAACGTTGGCGGAACAAAATTACTATCGTTTCGTGGGTAAACAAGAAAGGTACCCAGACTCTCTGGTGATCTATGTAGTCTCTTACATGTATTTTAATGTGTTTCAATATTCTATAACATTAAAAATTACTATAAATGTATTTACAAAATTACATACTACAATAGTTTCTTAAAAGTTTCTTCCTCATTATTAAAACCTTCTTTGTAACAGTCAAGTTATTCAAAAATATTTGCGATCATTAAAACAATTTCCTGCAGAAATCTTCCATAAAAGTTTTTATCGATTCCGTAGGCTTAAAAATACTGCTGCAAACTGTAATAAGGCTGCAATTTGAAAAATAAAAGCACATAATGACTAATTGTAGTCAATAAAATGTATTGGTGTACATACATAGAGTATAATTAATAGAAATTGACAAATAATGGGGCAAGTCTACACTTACAGTAATAATTTTTTGCATCTGTAATAATTATGCAGTAATGAAACCAGCATGACATGATCACATGCAGTCGTGAAAAAACGCTGAGTATGCTGAATTTAAATGGCCCCCAGTTTTACGACTACACTGTTAAGCCACTACTCTTAAGATAATGTCATAAAATTCTTACAAAAGTACATAGTACAAAAATATGTGGACAAATAGGATCATAATATTAACATGCAGTGACGTGAAACGTTCCGATATGCAAGCAGTTTATTTATAATACTTCTTAATCCGTCCTTATACGATAAAATAAAAAATATTTTGTAGAATTACTATATCTGTAAATGTTGCTTTGTAGTACGTGGCAGTGACACATATTTTTTTTTTTTCGGAAAAATAGATCGAATATGTTGATTGGAATAAACGCTGAAGTTGATAATTATTTACATTTTAAATGGTGGCAACGAAGGTTTTGTTCGATAACGGTTTATTTGTACTAAAATCATGTTGCAAACATGAAACAGGACCATAGCCAGGATGTTTGTTTTAAGGCCATGATCTTTCATTTATTTCAAATAATAGTAAATAACTAGAATATTTTTTAACCGAGTGCTTTGAAAAAATTTGAGACTGTGTACAGCAATACGATACACAATTTTGCCAGATCATTTTTCTAAATAATGTACCATTTGCAAGCAAAAACAAATTATTTTGCTTCATTTTGGCTAATTTTGACAAAAAAATATGTGATATTTCAGGGGCTAATTCTAAAAATCCTTAAGGGGGTACAGATTTTGAAAATGTTACGAAATAACACGTTCCCTCTCACTCATCCACGCCCATCGATAAACCTTTGGGGCAGGCGGCTATCGCCCTTAGAATTCTGTATTTTAATGCTTCAAATTGTGCTTCATAAGCAGTTTTCGTAAGACGTAAGTTCAGAGGGAGGGGGGTCTGGAGACCATGAACCATCTCACTGGCTACGTCCCTGCACGAACATCCCATAAGTATACCTAGTAATCAATAAATGTTTATTACAAATATCAAATTTTTAGACTTTCTGAACTGTTATGATTGCGTTCCTTAAAACTTTAGAAATATAATTTACAAAGAAACAATGAGATTCCTTCTCACACATTGTGTTAAAATAAATGAATATGTTGCTGTTGAAAAACTCCCTTGCATTGTCATAACAATAAGTCTTTAGACTACTATAATTTCTCGATTTATCTACAAAATACCGTAAAATGGAAAGGTTTCTTTCATTATCCGTGTAATCGGGGTACATACACTTTGATTCAGAGAAAATAATATTTGTAGCAGCGCCAAAATATTTTGTTGTACAACTTACACAAACTAATTTTTTGTGGTAACAACAAATATATTATGTTGTTACTACTAAAATATTGTGGACCCAAAAAATTATCTTATGTTTACTACAAAACAATTTGGCAAGGAAATTTTGCTAAAAAATATTATTTATGTGTTGTAATATCCCGTTCTAAAATTTACAAAACACTTGTATAAAATTAATTTCAGTCAATGTTTTACACACATGCACACACACACACATATATATATATATATATATATATATATATATATATATATATATATATAATATAATTCAGGCTGTAAGACATATTTATTAAAATTGATCTGACTTGTTTATTAGTTCCTTGTCGCTTAGGCTGCTAGTAAAATCGACTGTTTTTTGTTAAGTGTAGCACCCATTGGCACAGCATTTTTGCACATTAACAGGTACTATGATGTATCTTGGGGAAGCTGGTAGATGGGATGTCAATTCTTAAAACGAGAGGAGGATAAAGAGCGGGGCAAAAATTTATATTTTAGAGCTGATGAGCACGAAAGAAAGGGATATGTCACACAGTACTGAGAAGTTAGAGGAAAATATTGGTACGTAAGAAAGCAGGCGCAGACTTTTAGGAAGGGTGGACAAATTAGAGGAGGTGCTTGGAAGGACAAAGTAAAATTTGGGGAGAACACAAGTGGAACTGCAGAAAGAATTGAGACAGGAAAAGCATATGGTAGCAGTATGTAGATGCTAGTAAGAGAGCTAGTAAAGGTTTTTAGCTTACAGATAAAGTAGGACAGTCCTGATCAAAAGGAGAAGCTGGAAGAATACGCAAGGTAAAACAGGTGTTTGTTGGCAGCAAGATTCGGGACAGAGGAAATGTTGGCAAGCAGCAGAAGGAAGGAGATATGAATAAGAGGTGGACTTCTTAGGTAGTTCAATAATTAAGGGTCAATTGCGGTCAGGAGAGGACAGGTATAAAAGACAGAAGTTGGTGGGTCGGAAATCAAGGATCTAGGTGAAAATGTTAGTAACATAAGAGTAGCAGTAAAGTCAGGCTGGTGACACTGCATGAGGGGGGCAAACCACGTAGCTCGTAGGAAGGTAAGGAAAGCAAGCGAGGGTAATCTTATGGTTTTGTTAAGCAAGGTGAATGATGCAGTTCTAAACATTGGTAAGTGAGATGCTGGCCAGGCAGTGGGTAAACTATGCGAAGGCAGTGGTAGCAGATAAGCAAAAATGAAAAGAGTTTTCAGGGATGTAGGGGCCACATTCATAAATAGCAAGAAGTGGATAGGATTCGAAAGTTTAGGAAGGGATAGGGTGCACTTTATAGAACAGGAAAAGAGAGGTTTAGTGGACCTGTGGAGCCAGTGAGACAGCTGGATTTTATAGATGGTCAGATTTGAACAGGAATGACAGAAGCCCATCTTCATGTATAAACCACAATTCCCACATGCAGAAAATCTGCCTGTGAGGCTATTCAGGAATTACACCCCGTTTGCTATGATAGGAGGCGAGCGCACTAGCCTCTACATAACTGCAGCCGCTGTGAATATGAAGCAGCAACTACGTAACGGTGTCTGGTTATGTCACTCATTTATCTTAATTTTCCATTTCGGTTATATCAATTTTGTTTAATAAAATAACTGATTATAACAACATTAGTTAGTAACATTTTGTTTTATCCTCACAAATTAAACAGATTACATTCAAAATACATTTTAATAATTTCAAACACTGTGTAATATTTTTATTTCAATAAAGTTGCATTTAATTATTTACTCACATACTAATTTCAACCTTATAGCTGATTTTACATTGTGTGAATATTCTGTATTGCGTTATGTTTTCTTATTTACTGCATCGACGTTTGCTAATTTAAAATACTGTTGAATACTAACTAATTAATACGCCTTACTATGGGATAGTTTTTCCAATGGCGAGTGGTCGTTAATGTTACCCATTGATATTTTTTTACTGCGTGCAAACTAGAGGCAGCTTTCAAAACCAAGTACAAATTTGGTAAAAGTTACTTTTTTACACCACGAAGTTGTACTCTCAGTGGCGGGAAATGTGTTTTTAAAAGTGACGACACTAATCACCTTTGGTGTGTACAAATTTCATTTCACATGGACCATTACTTTTTTCACCATCAGTATATGCTCAGCTCAGGTTAGAGTACAGCTAAATTTTCTTTAAAACTTCATAACTTTTAGACGGTTACGAATCGGACTATACAAGTTTGGTTTATTTGGTAGGTCTTAGGCCTCTCTATCACCCGCCTATTTATTTATTGTCGTCTACTCCCGGAACAACCTTTATATATACTTAAAAATGTTCTCTATTACGTAGTTGCAAACCAAGAAATTTGATTACTGTAACTGTTCTAAGATTTTTTTGTCCAATTCTGTCATATCGATCTTAAAACATACATATTTTTTGGCAATATTTAATAAAAACCAGCTACGTAAAAACCAAGACTGAAACTTATCTAATACAACGTTAGTTGATTATTGCAAGTTGTTTTAATATTTTTTAAAATTAGAAACTAATATCATCGGCAAGAAAGTGCAATTTTGGCTTTAATAACCATCATTTAAATAACTGCGAAATTTATTCATGAAAATTAAGAAAATTATTATAAAAATTGCACTTTCAGGTACACGAATTTCAAAAGCAGCTTAGTCTATAATATTTCTCAATTCAAAAAATTGTTTACGACTTGTAAGGTAAGATTTAAACCATTTGTTTGTTATGCCCGTAATGCCGATGGAGTCTAATTCAGCTAAAAGTAATTAATTAAATAACCGGATAAATTTGTCAGTTCGCCAAATGAACCTAACGGGTTTTGTCTCTTTTCCAAGTGCTGCCTTAATATAATTTTATTAATTTATTATAGCATTTATAGTTGAGACACATTACGTAACTCCTAATTGGGTCTCGTTAAATAATTTATGCTTTTCAATAAGATATATGTAGGTTTTTAATTTTCTTTCTAATATTTTAATCATCAGTGGCAAATTAGAAATGCATGGTAAATTAGTTCTGTTTTTGGTTTTGTATTATAAAATGAAATACCTTACTCACTGAAAGTCTTTTAGGGTAAATGTCATATTCAAGACATTAATTTAATATTTTTTTCAGTAATGGATTAACCAAGTCGTGCCTATATTATTTTTAATAAATTAATGGTAATACTATCATTACAAAATTATGTTATATTTTTATAATTGATAGATTATCCTACTTAGTTGAATTGTTACGATAAGACATATAAATAATGATATATTATTACTAAGTACAAACTTTGGGTTTAATTTTATCTGTTCGGTATCACAGAGTTGTGAAGCTATATTTACAAAATAATAACAAATACTAGTAATTAACATATGCTCATTTATTCCATTGTTATTACAAATAATGGACGTCTTGCAGTGATCATTATGTTGGTTTTTTTCTGATTTAAAGTTCTGACGTGGTCTTAACATATAGTTGTAAATTTTTTTTACCGACATACATTTTCTTACCTTCTTTTATTACGCTTTTTATAAAAAGCTATGTAATTCTTCACATATGCAGGGACTACTCTATCTTACGACTTTTCTTACAAGATTCCTAACCTTTTATAAGGAAATTTCAATTCATTCCGTGATCCACAAATTAGATATGGTTATTTTATGTCCAACAGTTCTGAAAGGAAATGATCGTTCATAACAGAAATACACATGAGTGTGAAGAATTATATAGATTAACATTTTTGGAATCGTCAGTGTCTCACGTTAACAGCAAAAGTGATATTTTAAAAATGCTGTTATCAAGTACGGATAAATACCTAATTTTTATACTGTATTTCCGTATTTGTTTTTTTATAAGATACTTTATCCATATATTATACATTCAGTATCTGATCTTTATGGTGGCTTATGCATATTCTCAGTAATACCCACGTGTTCACTAAAAATATTATTGATTATGTGTCAGTGCAAATAGTCTTATTACATGTTATTAACATTAGAGGCTAATAGTGTACCTTCGCAATAATAAGATATCATCAAGTTTCTTCCTGATCTCGATTTCTTTCAATAATTTTATGCTAGGACCAGCACAGAGAATTTAAGTTTTATATGGAGAGAAAATCTTATCTAGGTTATAATATTGCTTGCAAGAAAGTTACCATTAGATTTCGGTAATTTGTATGACCTTACAATTGTCACCATGTAAAATATGTTAACGCGTACATTTCCATGAAAATGAAAACATAGTGTCGTTGCTTTCTTGTGTGAACACGAAAACATATAGTATGTTTATCATAAATTTCTGAACTGGATTGAAATTGTACTGGATTCAACACGGTGAGAACAATTTCGTTCTAGACTGACATGTATAAATTGAGTGAACCCGGACTGAAATGTTATGCAAAGACATATTTTGCCAAACAAATTGTTGTCGAAAATCCAAGTGGTGTATATTTGTTATATATTTTGTTTGCATTTATTCGTCACATTATGTATATTTATTTGCTTTGCACTTTTCGTTATTTTATAAGATTAAAATTGACGATTGTGACAACCTACATAAAAACAAACACTTATTCAATATGGCGACCGCTTCATCTTTACTCATGTTCAGTCTGATGGGTGTTTAAAGTAAATTTTTCAATCTAGATTCTGCAGTCCAGTCCACCTTGCAGCCTAGACTGGACTTAGTCACTCCTCTCGTGCTTCATTCCAGTTCGAGTGTGTTTATAGTAACATTTCAATTCGTGTTCCTCAGTCCACTCTTAAGCTGACTCCAGATTGTAATTGTCAACACTATGCACCATTAAAATCTATCCGTTGATAAAATAAAAAGATAGGTTTCACATAAGTGTAATTAAATTTTTTGTAGATGCAGTTTGGTGGGAAGTTCTTATGAATTAATGCTTTCAATATGAATGTCAGTCAGAAAACCAGGTTATACAGGATGTTTCTTAACTTATGTTACATACGTTGGGAGGTGATTCGTCATAAAAATTGAGGTATAGTCACGCCAAGTCATTTTTGTCTAGTGCTACTTTAAAGGGAGATATGAACCTTTGAAAATCAATTTTTAACATAATTTTTGCAGAAAATATCGGAAAGGACTTTAAGTTCGATTACTTTTTTCAGCACAGTGTTTAGTATCGTTGAGATCCTCAAAGCTATGATGAAACCGCTTGTTAAAACCCTCCCCTTCATGAAAATAACAGGGGTGGCTACCCTCACATTAACCAGAACGTTTTTACCGTTGGGGTCAGTGAAAGTTTTATGTTGTCTTTCTGAAGAGTACGTCTAAATAACGAAAAAAGGTCCTCGTGTCGCAAGTCTCTAGAATGCACCGTTTACGAGAAAATAATTTGTACAAATTAATAGTCAGTGGCTGCAATACACTGCATTCTTGGTACTACAGTGCAGTGTATTGTGAATGGATACAACTATCAATCACCGCGTTAAACGTTAAACAATCCAGCATGGCTGTTAAAAAAAACACACAGAAAAACAGCTAATAAAAACTGCATGTAAAATGTCCAAGTTGCACGGAGACATGTAGAGTAGTCGTAGGTATGTGAGTGAGTGAAGAGGGCTTTACAGCTGTGTAACATCGTCGTTTTTACAGCCGATGAGGGATGGCATGATGTGAAGATGGAGTGGCGCCTGGAATGAAGGGTGGGGGAAACTGGAGTACCCAGAGAAAACCCACCGACCAACGGCATCGTCCAGGCACGATTGCTACTTGCGACAATCCGGGTTGACCCCGCCGGGAATCGAACCCGGATCGTCTTGGTAGCAGGCTCGTGCTCTAGCGCGGAGCCACCGCGGCCACCTTGGTGTTAGGTATGCCTGTGTCGGCTACTTGGCCAGTGGTGAACATTTTGTACGATTGTGTGTTGTGTTGTTTGTTGAGTTACTCCATATGACAGAATGGAACACACCGATCACTGCATGTCACAACGAAGACGTCAGGGAATGTAGTGTTCCTGCAACTGTGGCATGGAGTGGTTTTCTTGGTCTGAGCTTGCAGATATGCACTTAATGCATGGTGCGGCACATTCAAATGGACGGGAAGCAGTGAGGATGCATGTTGAAAACTTTCCACAATGACGACACCCTAGCCGTAGCATGTTCCAACGGCTTGGCAACCGACTTCGTACGACAGGCTCATTACACCCTGTGCGTGAGACAGGTCGAACTCGTTCTGTTCCTGTGATTGTGGAAGAAGCTATACTGGAAGACTTAGAGAACCCAGCACCAGTGTTCGTATGATAGCACCCCATCGTCCAGTGAGCTACACGACAGCTTGGCGCATTTTGCACGAGCAGAATCTTTACATATTGCCATGTGTAACGTGTGCAGGCACTAGGAATAGAAGACCATCCACGACGACGTCGGTTCTGCGCATAGTTCTTACGACGTGCAGTACGCCCGCAGTTTCAAACATCCGTCTTATTCACAGATGAGGCCACCTTTACGCGTGATGAATGTTTCAACATGCGCACCACACATACGTGGCCAGATGAAAATCCTCGAGGTATTTTCGTTCGTGCACATAAACAGCTATTTTCAATCAATGTGTTGTGTGGGATCGTGGGTGACAACTTAATATGTCCGCAGATTCTGCCAAATCGGCTCACCGGCCATGTGCATCGGGACTTCCTACAAAACGACTTGCCTCGTCTTCTTGAAGATGTACTCCTTGATGTGCGAACCCGGATGTGGTTCCAGCACGATGGTGCACCTGCGCACTTCAGTCGCGCAGCGAGGCAGAAGCTGACAGACACGTTCGGCGAAAGATGGATCGGCAAGCATGGCCCCATTCCATGGCCAGCACGTTCTCCAGACCTCAATCCATTAGATTATTTTTTATGGGGTCACATAAATTCATTGGTCTATGCTACAAGTGCGGAACGCCAAGCTGCCCTTTTGCCACGAATCGAGGCAGCCTGCAACAGTGTCAGGAACACACCAGGGATGTTGGACAGGCTGAGACATTCCATGCTTCGACGGTGCCGGAGCTGTCTGGACGTTGGTGGTCGTAGCTTTGAGCAATTACTATAACTCTGGTGTGACATATCATTATGCGGTGTTATTCTTGTGTTGTACATTAAGTAAATATATTCTCTAGTCTCACATTCACTTTGTTAAAGGTATTGCCTTGAATCACACACATTACCACCGTAGCACATCATTAGAATGAACCCACCGAGCGAGATGATGCAACAGTATACGTTGCAAATGCATTTGGGAGGATAAGGGCTTTACTCCGAGCTGCAGCATTGCTGAGTTCAGTTATCCATACATTCCCTACATTCCCTACATTCCTTCAGGCGAATTCCGGAAAAGAAGCATTACAAAAGACCATGTCCTTGTATCTGTTAAGAACGTGCTTTTCAACGTGACGTTAAAGCTTCTCTACAATAAAATTGTCACCATTCACAATACATTACACTGTAGTACCAAGAATGCAGTATATTGCAGCCACTGACTATTAATTTGTACGAATTATTTCCTCGTAAACGGTGTATTCTAGCAACTTGTGACAAGAGGACCTTTTTTCGTTATTTAGACGTACTCTTTAAAACAACATAAAATTTTCACAAAACCCAACGGTAAAAAAGTTCTGGTTAATGTGAGGGTAGCCACCTCTGTTATTTACATGAAGGGGAGGGTTTTAATGATCGGTTTCATCATAGCTTTGAGGATCTCAACGATACTAAACACTATCCTGAAAACTGTATAGAACTTGAAGTCGTATCCGATATTTCCTGGAAAATACATTTAAAAATTTATTTTCAAAGGTTCATATCTCCCTTAAAAATAACTCTAGACGAAAATGACTTGGCGTGACTATACCTCAATTTTTATGAGGAATCACCTTCCAACGTTTGTAACATAAGTTAAGAAACAGCTTGTTTATTTAAGCAGCTTCCGTTTATTTAAAATATATTTGAAAATGTATATTTTTTTTATAATTTCGGTGTTTCTTACTTACGAAAATGTGTGTAGTACTAACAGTAAAATTTGTAACGATTTAGGAAACCTATTCGGGTGCCTTAAACTTTAATTTAAAAAAATGATGACACCTGAAATTTGTATTTGTTTTGGCTAAGATATATCAACACCTATTTTTTTTAATGTCAGATCTACATTTAAGTTGTCAGTTCAATTGTTCAGTTTCTTTGTCTTCTTGACTTTAAAAAGTTCGTGTTTCTGACTGACGTAACTTTACGCGAAAACAGTTTCTTGAAAATTATAACCCTGGGGTAATTTTTGTCCGTTGGTTCTTAGTAATTCCGAAAATAATGTAATAGCTTCTTTTATATTCAAACATTTTTGTGGATTTAGAACTATTATATTTCATAATAAGCTGCACTAGCAGATGTGCGATACTTGAAACCGTGATGAAACATTACGTTAATGATTAAACCGTGTTCTGTAACTTTTTATTGATATGAATATTTATACGATCCGGTGTTGTACAGAGCATTTGTGCCATGTATGTAGGGTATTTGCGTCACACTTGAAGAAAACTTTACCAATTTAATTTCTGGATTATAGATGAACATGTACATTAACGGGGTAGGCATATGCTGTCGTCTTTTATTGTTACCACTGTGGTGAAATAAAATCAGAAAAAAGTGCACACGTTTAAAGCAAACGTAAATAACAATTCAAAACGTCCTGTTTGTAGATTGTTAGTGATTTCATGACACATTTATCAATATTATTCCCTAAGTGATAATAGCGTATTTGAACATTTAAATAATAAGGTTTCTAAAGACAATTAATTCGCAGTGAACAAGTAAACTGTGAATATATAAATCACTTTTAATGAAAATAATAACATAACTTCAAAAATACGTTATGTTTCCATAGATATGTGTAGAAGGGCATACATAATTACCGTTTCATAAGAGCGTATATATATATATATATATATATATATATATATATATATATATATATATATCTTCATTACCATTATGAAGCTCTTGAAGTATCTTTTACCATCGCTTTATAATTGAAGTTTCTTAGGGTTGTTGAAGTGTGTAAATTTTCTATAGATTTTAAGAATTTGTCATAGTTTTGTGTGTTCGTATCAAAGAAAATGTGATAATATAAGCAAATCAAGTGGAAAATATTTTTGAATATTTTGTAAAAATAATTATGAACAATTTAGCATGCAATATTGCGCTATGCAATTTTAAACTAACATTGGTGTCCAAGTTATGAAAAATTATATATATATATATATATATATATATATATATATATATATATATATATATATATATATATATATTTGTATGAAATTGTGTTATTTTCGTAGACGTTATTTAGGTGTACATATACCACTTTCTCTTACAAAAAAATAGCTTGGCTAATTTTCCCATAGTGGCATTTCGAGGTCAAAATTGGCATATATCACTTCTGTAGCACTGTAAATGTCTGTGCTACATCAGCTTTTTCGAGTCGTTTTTACGCTGCTTAAAATGTAATTTTATTTTTTTGTGAAGTTACGTTGCACGAAAGTTTTGATATGTGTGAATAAAAGAAAAGGAAATAATCTATTGTCATATTTTATCAAAGTGCCGAAGCAAGATGGAAGTGAAGATGACGATGCTGGTGTAATAGTACCGTTAAGGTTTAAAATTAATTACTTCATTGATGTATGAGAATTTAAAATGATATTGCTTATTTTTACGTAAATCGGGGAATTTTGACACTGCGGGGATAACTTTGCCTTGCTTTATATTACTTTTTTAAGTTCTGAGGTCATTTGTGAAATAATAGATAGTTGGGAGTAGAGTGTTTTAAAACTATTTTTGTTTTTTCCGGTTAAAAGTTTTAGAGAAACTACAAAATCATACATTTTGAGTGAAGTAAAGTTACTTTGGCGGGTCGATATAACCGTTGCCTATCGACCTCAAACGTGATTCAGTAAAATTTTGTCAAATAACCATTTGATCTTAATATATAAAAATTTGCCGAAATCGGCCCAGCAAATTATTTCATGCGTTTTTATTTGAGTTGTTGAGCTTTATGAGTTTTCAGAGGTAGAGCCGATGAGGTCGTGTAAAGTTTATTGTGTAATTTGTCTGGTAATTGGGCCTGAGTTGTGAAATGTAACTCAAAGAACTCACTAATCTCGGTTACCAGAATTGTGTGAGTAAGACTGATAAATTAGGTAGCGGTAGAACAGTTTCAACTTATAGACGTACACGCAAGTTATTTCAATAATTTCAAACATTTAATTTTTAATTCATCTGACACCATCAAATCGTCAATGAGGCCAACTAAAACATATAAACTAAGAGAATGTCCTCATCCACTCAAAAATGACCAATCCAAACTGATTAACCCTATAAACACAACATTTTAAGGATATCTTCTCCTAAATATGTAAATGCTAAAAATGATTAATTTATAGGTATGATTTTTAGAAGTTCTACTATTTGAGGGGTGTGGAAAGTTGAGGTGTCGAGCAAACGACTGTAATATTCAATCGTCGATAAAATCTAAACTTCTCATCTTATTTCAATGAAATTTTTTTGCCGTGTAGACATTTTATTTACGATTGTATATTTATATAGCACTGGACGGTAGTATGCTTTGCTTTCGAGTAAAAAATAAAAATAGGCGTTTAGAAAAATTAGGTATAAAAACCACAAAATCCATAAAAATTGAAAACTTAAAGTTTTATAATTTTGAATACGACAATATCCAGGACTCTAACCGACTTTCAATAATAGCCTACTCGAATTTTTATTTTAAAATAATTTTTCTGTAGGAATATATCTGCGCGATAGGTTTAAAGATGTTAAAATTATTTTGAAATAAAAACGCGAGTATTTTTGAAAATCGGTTTTTATAGAGTCGTAGATATTGTCATATTAAAAACTATAAAAATTACAGTTTTTTAATTGTTATGGATTTTGTGTTTCTACCCCCTATTTTTCTAAATACCAATTTAAATTTTTTTACTCGAAAACAAAGCATACTACTGTCTAATGTTATATAAACGACAATTGAATATTCTAGTCGTTCGCTAGACACCTTAAGGGTGTTCAAGTGCGATAAAATCATATTTTTATTTCTTTATGAAATATTGTTAGTTTTGTAGATGATGTTTGTGAGTACAATTTCCTCTTACGAAACAATTTTAGCTCTGGTAGTTTTCTCATAACGGTGCGACAAAGTCAAAATTTGCTTGTTCTGCTGCCATGCAAATAGTGAAAACCAACTGACCTACTTAAATAAAATAATTAACTGTGATATGACATCCCATGAGCTATGCAATAAAGTATTCAAAATATCATAACGTCGTATTTTGAATGTTTAGAAAAATCGCAAAGGTACAGGAAAAAAAAGTTCAAAATTCAGCAATGTTTTAAATTCAAAAATAGTTCATGGGATTTTTAAAAAAATGTTTCATTACGTAGCCCCTCAGTATGTTATTTCACTGTGAATTATTTCACTTACGTAAGTCAATTGGTTTTCACTATTTGCATGGCAGCAGAATGTGCCAATTTTGACTTTGACGCACTGTTCTGAGAAAACTATGAAAGCTAAAATTGTTATATTAGAGGAAACTGTACCCACTAGTAGCGTCTACAAAACTGCATTGTTCATCGTTATAAAAAACGTTTTTAATAAATCTTTAAGACAGTCTTAAAAATTACTGATGACATAAGATATAATTTTAAAAAAATCAAAGGAAAACATGACAAGACTGTGTTAGGTTTTATATATATATATACATATATATATATTTACTAGGAAAACTGCTAAAATAGTCTCATTTTGCACCTTTAAATCCAAATTTTTCCGGGGAAGGATCCCCGGACCGCCCGCTTCATTAGGGGGGATGGGTGACTGTTAACACCCCAAAAAAAACTTAAATCCTGGCTACGTCATTGGTATACACATCGACTAAGACACAAGTGCGACCAAACAGGCAGGTTATAAGTATCTTCATACATACAGTATAAGGCTTTCTCACGTTACATCTGACATCTTTGTGTGCGATTTTTAAAAGAAATGTTAACTTTAAGGCATTGCCAAGGGTATTACTTTTCTTTAGCACTACATACTATATACGTCCATCGCGTGAAATGGTTGTAGCACATGGCGAAGAAAATGTTGTATACAATTAGGTGGTGATCAACACTATTTTTGTATGTATAGGCGGACGATTTAAAGTAAGTTATTTCAGTGTGAGAAACTCTTGATAACGTAAACAATTAAAAAATACTTCAACGTTGTTTTCGATGTCTTGCTAAAGTAAGAATTATAAACTCGAAAATAAAAATGCATATCTCCCTAACGAGCTGAATTGGACTATATGATGTAATAAAAAGTAGCAACAATTTTTACAAGAATTTCTCCCCGGAAATAGTTTGTGCGTTCTTCCGAATAGCCTGTACTTCAGAAACATTTTAAATAAAATACTGATTTTGTTCAGAAAATAGTAAAACTGTTGTTCATTGTTCACAATGGAGACAAGTATAAGTTATTTTTAATGTGGGTGTGCATTATATTTTGCATACAGCATTGCACATTTTTAACATGCAGCGTTTTTTACAGAACGACAGTTTTTCTAGTCTATATTAACTACGCGCTTTTTCAGGCGGGAAATATTATGTTAGACATGTGGCGGTCACTGTTATGGTGAGATAATTATGTTTAAGAATCATATCTCCTCTCCCGTCTTCTGTCAAACACTGCCCTTCTGTCTCTTCCTATCTCGTCAAATGTTCCGACTAGCTGAAAGTATTGGTCTGTTTTTCGCGCAGAGCAGGCATCTTCGTTAAGCTCCAGGTTCCTCTCATCATTTTCTGTTATGGCGATCCCAGTTCGATTTCAGACGGGGTCGCTCCTAAGTTGCGACTGTAAAATTCATAATGCATGTTGTCATGGCTGATGGGTTTTCTCATGAAACTGGCGCTAGCCCGTCCTTTGCAGTCTACAATAGCTCGATACGTCATGTCACCCTTCACCAGTGTCAAAGACATAGATGCTAAGAACTGAAGAAAATCTTTTCTCTTTAATACTTACAGGCAGTAAATCTTGTGGATTTTTATTTACTCAT
The DNA here is from genome assembly GCA_003012365.1 of Medauroidea extradentata. Classification (NCBI taxonomy): domain Eukaryota; kingdom Metazoa; phylum Arthropoda; class Insecta; order Phasmatodea; family Phasmatidae; genus Medauroidea; species Medauroidea extradentata. The sequence continues at coordinate 69,495 of PNEQ01091694.1, read as the reverse complement.
ATTTGTAATGGTTTTACATGAATTAATCATTACCTTTTTATTTATGCAACCAGGAAACCCCCATTTAAATGCACGGTTTGAGTTTTTCCCACAAGACGAATCATGGACATGGTGCGTGTGTATATGATGATTATGATGATAATGACGATTGCGATGATTATGATGATGGTAATGCTTATTAGACCGTTCATATAACAGACTTATTTTTTGGCAATTGTAAAATAATAACACCTAGGAGTTAAAAAAAATATACGAGTAGAAAGAGGACTAGTAATTTGCATAAAAATAATCAGTTTAAATCAAATATCACTTAAGTGAGGTTGTTTACTATAACATTAGATCTAATTAATTCGTTCTATACGTAAGTATATTTAAATAGGCAATATATTTCCAAATCAATTATTTGTTTATGCATTTTAAATTATGTTATTCAACACACGCATCGTAAAAGCAAGGTCATGTCACATTTTTAGCACTATTCCCCTTGAATACTGCATGGGCTAGTAGCTGGAACTAAGACTATTACGTTTGCATTGGAAATTGTGTGTGGGAACTTAAAACGTTTTCCCGCGACAAACAAAACACTACCATGTTACATATTGCACTCTCCCAATTTTGCACTGAAATAAAAGTATTGTTTTAGGTACCATACTTTTGTTAACATAGGGACAACATTACAGTTTGGCTGTTGTTACTAACTGCATTGTTCCCATAACAATCAGTTCTGTAGAAGTGACAATCTGTTCTGTTAAAGGAGGAAACAGCATATTTCTTTTACAGATAATATTGTAACGTCAACAGAACAGATTGTTATAGGAACAATGCAGATAGTAACGACAAGCAAACTGGAATGTTGTCCCTATTTTAACAAAAGTAAGGTACCTACAACAATATTTTTCCTTCAGTGTGCTACATACTGTACGTTGTTTCCCTGCTGGGCCAATTTACAAAAAGAGCTCAGTGTGTCGACCAGCGACTCCTTACACAAATACAGAACCCCACATACCATTTTCTAAAACGTACTATCACCAATAACTGTACTGAATGGGAAATATTGTTATGAAGTATCGTGTAGTGGTATGAAAGAATACAACATATTTATTTTATACATGCTTGCTTCTGCCTAACAAAACTAAAACGTGACCATCGGTGAATGTTTTTTGCAAGGATTTTCATGCGATTACGTTGATTACGTTTATTTACTGACAAATGCAAAAGCTATGATTATAACGCGGGCTTGAAGGATATCTGAATATACGAAGATGCCTTAGGATATCGGCGGAAAAGAGTATGAATTTTCATCGAAACATTCATTCCACCGCAAATTTTACAAAATACTCCATATGGTATTTGATGTCACTATTAGCATTGACTGTCTGTTATCAATAATGAGCTGCACTTAATTCATAATGCGGAGTAGTTCAACCAGAAACATAGTGAGTGAGAGATTTTGATCAACGCTCAACATCGAGGTTGAAGGTGAGGGGTGACGTCATGTGAGTATGGAGCAGCGCCTGAATAATCGGGAGGGGGATACCGGAGATCCCCGAGAAAACCCGCCGACCAACCACATCGTCCGGCACATGCGAAAATCCGAGAACCGACCACGCCGGGAATCGAACCCGGATCGTCTTGGTGGAAGGCGAGTGTTCTGACCATTCGGCCACCACGGTCGATAGATAGGTAAGGTAAGAGGACTTGACGTTTCGTCGACAGCGATGTCATTAGAGAACATGTCGCACAACTTGGTACAATGATAGGGTTGGGAGATGAGTCGGCCGTGTCCTTTGTTAAGGAACCTTTCCAGCATTCACTCGGAGTGATTTTGGGAAACCATTGAAAACCGAAGTCAGGATAGTCGGAACTGTGGACAGAACCCGGGTCCTCTCGAATGCTAGTTCAACGTGTTACCGTGGAGATCTACTATAACATCTCTCGTCAGTTCATCCATTTGAGAGAATTGCGTACTATGGCGTGTTGTGAACACTGCAATACCTAGTGTGTTATTAAAAAAGTAATCCACCCAAAACACTTACTTTTCATAGCTGTAATGACGTAATTAATAAATGTTTCACGAGGTTTTTCTCCGCCTAAAATATACGCTGTTTGTGTGGTTGGCTGTAAATGTTAATCAACAAAATATCCGGCATACTTGCGTCAGCTCTGCATATTTTCATGGCCCTGTAATCACGCCTTTATGTTTCGGAAATATCTCTGACAGGTTGCGATGTTAAAAATTCAGACCGCCATTATGGTTTTTATGTTCTGCAACTGGTGGTCATATCAACTAACTTCGTTGTGGGAGACATCCTTTGTTCAGGCTGTTTTGTCGCCTCTGAACTATCTCAAGGCTGTTGTAACAGACAGTCGTCCAAACGACGCATGCATATGTTATACATACAATCTTTGAATACCTTAAAAATATAGTTAGGAAAACTCTGTTACAATAACTTTCATGAATTACTGTTGTTATTATATGTTTCACAGAAGTTAATTTACTTAAAGATGCTCTGCACAGAAAAATTCTTTCCAACACTTACACAAAACAGTAGTTATAGTAATTTCGCACGAATAAAATATTTTTCGTTTCCATCGTTTTCTTACAAGCGCATGTCTATGTACCCATAGTACAATTGTTCAAATGATACGAATATATAACAATTTAGAGTGAAGATAAATTAATTAAACTACAGAATGACGCCTTAGTAATTTCACATAATTTTTTTTTGTATTATAAAAACACATTTCTTGAATGTAACTACAGTTTTACATAGCTATATGAAACCGTATTTTTTAAAATAGTTCTTACGTAAAATAACAAAGGTGTCATTCTCAGTGGCGTATCCAGAGGGGTGGCCAAAGTGAGCAGCCTCCCTCCCCTTCCCCGTAACCGAATGACTCATTTAAAAAATATAAATCTAATGCTGCATAAATATATTTATGAATGTTTTCGGGAATTTAATTACTAAAATGTTCACAAATACATTACGTATGTTTTATTTTAAATAATATTAATGTGTCTAGTCAATTGGAAGCTGGAATTATGTGTATTTTGTACTAAGCTGCAAGGCTGCAGACTGGTCAGCCGCTACCTTACTCTTGAACCGTAACACCCTACAAACAACAGTAGCACTGCTTGCTCCAAGGGACTAGAAAGCGTGCCGGGTTTGGTTTCCGCATAACCTGAGTCTAATGTCAGTCTGTAGGCTGAAGATATCACTTTTGCAGTGCTATAATTGTCTATGTCATATTAGCTTTTTCGAGCCGTTTTTACGCTGCTTAAAATGTAATTTTATTTTTTGTGATGTTACGTTGAACGAAAGTTTTGATTTGTGTGACAAAAAAAAAGAAGAAAAGAAAAGGAAGTAAAATATTGTCATATTTGATTAAAGTGCCGAAGCAAGATGGAAGATGCTGGTGTAATGTTACCGGTGAGTTTTAAAATTAAATACTATTGGTGAACGAGCAGTAAAAATTTTGCTTAATATTACCGTAAATCGGGAAATTTTAACCTTACGGGAATAACTTTGCCTTGCTATATATTAATTTTTTTTTTTAGTTCTGAGGTAATTTTGTGAATGAAAAGATAGTTTGGAGTCGAGTGTTTAAAAACTACATGTGTTTTTTCCGGTTAAAAGTTTTAAAGAAATTCCAAAATCTAATATTTTGAGTGAAGTAAAGCTTCTTTGCCGGGTCAAAATAACCATTGCTTAGTTGACCTCAAACGCGATACGATAAAATGTTGTCAAATAACCGTTTAATCTTAATATATAAAAATTTGCCGTTATCAATCCAGCAAATTATTTCATGAGATTTTAGTTTAGTTGTTGAGCTTGGTGAGTTTTCAGAGGTAGAGCCGATGAGGTCTTGTAAAGTTTATTATGTAATTTGTCTGCTGATTGGGCCTGAGATGTGAAATGTCTCTCAAAGAACTCAGTAATCTCGGTTACTAGAATTGGGTGAGTAAGACTGCTGTATTAGGTAGCCGTAGAACAGTTTCAACTTTTAGTCGTATACGCAAGTTTTTTCAACAGTTTCAACCATTGTATTTTTAACTAAACTAACACCATCGAATAATCAATTAGACCAACTAACATGTAAACTAAGTGACTGTCCTCATCCACTCAAAAATGCCCAATCCAAACCGATTGGGCCTATAAAAATAACATTTTATGGATATATTCTCCTAACGATGTAGATGCTCAAAATAATTTATTGATAGTTTTTTTAAGAAGTTCTGCTGTTTACGGGGTATGGAAAGTTGAGGTGTCTAGCAAACGACTGGAATATTCAATCGTTGATAAAATCTAAACTACTCATCTTATTTCAATGAAATTTTTTTGCCGTGTAGACATTTTATTTACGATTGTATATTTATATAGCACTGGACGGTAGTATGCTTTGCTTTGAACTAAAAATTTATTTAATAATGGAGAAAACCTCAAAATCCGTAAAAATTGAAAACTGTAAGATTTATAATTTTTAATACGACACTATCCGACTTTCAAAAATAGCTTACTCTAATTTTGATTTTAAAATAATTTTCCTATCCGAATATCTCTGCGCGATAGGTTTAGAGATGTTAAAATTATTTTGAAATCAAAACGCGAGTATTTTTAGAGTCGGTTTTCATAGAGTCGGGGATATTGTGATATTACATTCTAAAAAAATCAGTTTCCAATTTTTATGGATTTTGTGTTTCTACCCCCAATAAAACATCTATTTGGCAAAAAAAAATTGAAGGTTAGATTTTATCGACGATTGAATATTCCAGTCGTTCGCTAGACACCTTAAGGCCATGATCTCTTGTTTATTTCAAACAATTGCAAATAACTCAAATACTTTTTAACCAAATGTTTTGAAAAAATTTCAGACAGTGTACAGTTATATGATACACAATTTTGCTAGAGCGTTTTTAAAAATACTGTACCGTTTGCGAGCAAAAAAATTATTTTGCTTCATTTTGGCTTTTTTTCACAACAAAATGTGTACTATTTCGGGTGAAATAATTTAAAAATCAGTTTGGTGTATTGCAACAGAAACATTCATATATAAACGTTGATATATAAGTGTTAAAACTGCCGCAAGAATTTTTGATATATGTATTAGTTTGCGTTACAAAAAAAAATTTCGAAACCACTGCTAAACTAGATAGCTAAGGGCGCAGTTCACCTCAGCTTTCAACATCTTTTTTTATTTTTAAATTTGTACCAGATATCTTTATTTTTCTTATTTAAGACATAAATTGTGATTAAATCTTTCTCTTAAAAAGTTTGTGTATCTTTCATAGTTTTTGCGTAATGAGTCGTAAACGTCAAAATTTGCACTTTAAGGTTTTATATACGCCACTAAAACCAACTGACATACCAAACCGAAAATAATTAACAGTGTATAATAATCTCGTAGGCTATGATTTGAAACACGTAAAATAAAAAAAAATAGTTTTTAACAAAAATGTTGAATTTTAAAATGAAAATGTAAAAAATTTCAGAAATTTTTTAAAGATATAATAATATTTATTTTTTGTTATTGTATATGTCAAATCATAGCCTACAACGTTTCAATGCACTGTGAATTGTTCAGGCTGGTATGTCGGTTGGTTTTTGTAGTGTACATAAAACCGTAGAGTGCAATTGTTGTTGTTTACGACTCATTGTGCAAGAACTATGAGAGATACAAAAATTTCGTAAGAGGAAGATTTTGTCACAGTTTATATTTAAAAAAAGAAATTAAATATTTGGTACAAATATAAAAAATAAAAAATGACGTTGAAAATTGAGGTGAACCGCTGGCGCATGGATGGTGATGCAGCGTGTCACGCGTATTCCTTTTCACACGAAACTGCTTAACATATTCACATTATTTTTATCAACAAAAAGAACACACACTAGGCACTATGCTTGTACGTTTTCAAAAATTCAGCACAATAGTTAGAAACATAATTTTCGGGCCTTTCTAAATGACTAAAAAGGGTTTCTTTACACTGCTGTAACACATAATATATTACCTGAATTCGTAAAGTGCAAAGCGACAGGCATGCGATGGTCTTTACTTCATATTTTTCAAAAACGAAATGTTGTGGTCACCACTTAAAGTCCCGTAGAAAAAAGACTAAACGAAAACCTTGCCTGCCAGTATGGCGCGCTGTGTATAGAGGCGATATACTTCTCGTAAAGCGTGGGACACTGACTCTTATCGGTACGCTGCTCCCACACATCAACAGTGGAAATTCGACACCGGCGAAGACTCTTCTTGAAATAGTTGAACAAGGTATGAAAGGTGTTTCAATGAAACGTTGATGTAGTTCGAACCTGACATGCAAGCAGTGATTTTTTCAATCAATAAGGTTGTGACGGCCCTATTTTATTGATACTTTTATATATAGAAATTAATGTAGTTTAGGTTAATTATAATGAATGATTGTATGGAAGGGGCCTTTATTGTCATATGTAACATATTGCCATCCATTTTAACTTCAGTATTGATTGTGAGGGGTCTCTGGGATCCTATGATAGGCCAGTATATAAACACTAGAAAATATGACTATTACTAATATTATCACAGAGGTATCGTGTCTGGTATCGTTTTAACCCGTGGAAGGTCACAGACTCGAATATGCTAGTAACACTAAGATTATTTTATGTATAATGATTATAGTTTTTAAGAGTGATGCTTGCCCACTGGTCCGGCGACAATAGAGCAGTTGATGAGTGGGCCGTACCACATGCTGTCTGAGAAGGGGGGCGCCCGACCTCCCCTGTCTCCGTGCCATACAATCCTCTCTCTTTCTCTCTCGCCTACACATTTCTTCTCCTTTCCCTCTCCCCTAACAGACCCCGTGTAATGTACATAATTTGAATTAGAATTATATTAATTGAAGATAGGAAGTAGTAATTAGGCTGAGTGTTTTATTTGTAATTGCTGTGAGAATGTGCCCATGTGTAATTTGATTTTAAATAAATTCGGAGGCTTCCACAAGGGACGCACGCAATGTTCAGGCCAGGGCTTCGCTCTGATTGGTCGGGGGAACCTACCCACCCCCATGAGTCCGGTGGGGCGGGAAGGGGACGCCACCCAGGAGGATAAAGATGCGAGACGTGAGGTACTTAAAAAAAGTCGCGAGAGAGACATGGAGTCTTAAGACGAGCAGGGTGCATGTGAGCTCCGGAGGACAGGTGTCGGAATCTTCGTCGTCGGGTTTGTAAGGACGGTGGACAGTGAGCCCGGGGTCACCGGAGTGTGGACTTTTCGGGTGATCATGGCGGGTACCTGCAACATATTTGACGCCGTGACCGATCAAAAGCCGCCGGAGGAAGCGCCCATTCTTTTCGTCGAAGGAATCTATAAGTATCTACCTCTCGTGACGCAACCCGCAGTGTGCGAGTCCCTTAGGCAGATTTAAAAGAGTAACGCCTCTGGTTTTTTATTTTAATTAGAGCTAGCCGGGCATACTACAACATTACTTAATACGAACCCAATCACCCAACATTAATCACGTAAGAGACAGAGCATCGACACCTCTTATTATAACCAAACGCGGGTCACGAACACCATCGCAGGACGTGGCAACTTGGCGCCCAACATGGGGCCTTCGAACCGCACACCCGGGAGAAAGACTATTGCTTGCAAACACCGGTGAGATACTACTTCGGTGAGGTTGGGACTTGTGTTGCGCGCCGGAACAGACGTGGTGGAGCTGTTAATCCCGGTTGCCGCGAATGAGACCTGGAGAACTGTACGAGTGATATCGCGGAGCGTGGCAGGCGACGTCTAACAACGCCCACGGAGTTGTCGACGGTGAGTGAAGCGACGCAGAGATGCTTGACGCCTGTCCCAGGCATCGAGCGAGGACCTCTTGCCTCCGAGTCTAGGCGGCGCGAGGGTCTCCATCCAGGACTGAGGCGCAGGGGTTCGAGCCTTGACAACGGCGGCAGCGCAGACCTTCAAATTGGTGAGCTGAGGTTTCCAATTTACCTATTTAAAGAGTTCCAGTCAGCGCATCGGGGGTCATCGGCAGCTGGATTTGTCGCAGTTACGACGTTGTACTTTCTTCTGCGTTGTGTTTCCTTCTGTGTTGTGTTGTGGTGCAGCGAGTATATATATATGCATGCCAGATGGTCACTAAATTTTATTAATTTTTTTATATTTTCGTAAATTGCATCAATAAAGGCCACGTGTAGCCATTGATTAGAGCTAGCCGACTTGTCCTAGTTAGTAATTGTGTGAGACAGTAGGTGTTTTGATGAGGATATACCTTTGAGTTTGTTAACCCTTCAGGACTGGCGGGTGGGGTCTCGGCGGCGCCAGGGTATTTGTTTCTTACACTCTAAGCTGATAACGGTACTTTCGTGGCACCCCTCCAGGTACCTTCCTTCCCAACCTTTCCCTACCTGCCCCAAGAATTTCGTGCGGTTCTGTAAACAAGTGAGCTCAGTATTAGATGTTTTCCTCCTCGAGACAGATGTGCGGCGCTCAGACCCCACCCGCGAGTCTTTGTGTTGGTGACTTTCGTGGTGAACATGGCCAATGAAAAATCGACTGATCCGGCCGTATGGTATCGGTGGCTCAAGGAATTAGATGATGAAGAAGAACAACAACTTGGAGTTGACAGTAACAGCAGTAATTCGGGTGAAGGGGAAGATCCTGATTGTTCCGAGCATTATAGCGAAACTGAGCAGTCAGGTGAAGAATCCGAAGAAGACTCTGAGGGTGAGTGTGAACTTTTTTTGGTAAGGACGGAGAGACTCTCTTTATGAAAAAGCCATTTCCAAAAAATAGGCGAACGCCTGAAAAAAATATTGTACTAAATCTCCCTGGGGTGAAAGGCGATGCAAAAAATAGTAACACACCTGTGGAATATTTTTCCAATTACTTTACAGACCAGATGCTGGAAAACATTACTTTTTACACAAATAAGAAACTTAAGTTACGTGCTCAAAAATATTCAAGAGAAAGGGATTGCAAGCAGACGACATTAGAGGAAGTAAAGGCACTAATTGGTTTTCTTTACCTAAGTGGTTGTCTAAAATGGTCTCATGTAAATGTGAGAGATCTTTGTGATGATGAAATCGGCATTGTACGGTTTAGATCCGTTATGTCATACCGTCGGTTCTTACTACTCCTCACAGCTCTGAGATTTGACGATATAGAAACTCGCGAGACACGAAAAGATTTGGATCGCCTTGCACCAGTGAGAGAAATGTTTGAAAATTTCAATTTGAATTGTAAACTTTCAAGTCGGGGAATACGTGACCTTGGATGAAATGTTGCAAGCTTTCCGTGGAGGGTGTGTCTTCAGGCAATACATACCAAGTAAGCCTGCAAAATATGGGCTTAAGATATTTTCTCTTACTGATGCCCGCATGTTTTACACTGCGAAAATGGAAGTTTACGCAGGAAAACAGCCCTCATGTCCTTTCCATGTTGAAAATGATAGCATGAGCGTAGTGAAACGAATGATTGAGCCAATTATGCATACTGGTAGGAATCTGACAATGGACAATTGGTTTACATCAATTCCAATTGTTGAAGATTTGATTCAAAATTACAACACAACTGTTGTTGGCACATTGAGGAAAAATAAACCTCAAATTCCACCAGAGTTCAAAGAAAACAACCGACCCGTATTTTCAACTCTTTTTGGCTTCACAGATGTTTACATGATGGCATCTTATGTTCCAAAAAAAAAAAAAATGTAATTTTAGTCTCGAGTATGCATGACTGTAATTACATTGATGTAGAGAGTGGAGACAGGTGCAAGCCGGAGGTTATTACTTTTTATAACATGACAAAAGGAGGTGTTGATGTCGTTGACAAAATGAAGAGTGAGAACACAGTTGCCCGAGTAGGTAACCGTTGGCCACTAGCATTGTTTTATTGTCTTCTGGATGTGGCAAGAATCAACAGCCAGATTATATACAAGCTAAATACAGAACACTTGTTGGAGCGCCGGAAATATTTGAGAGAACTGAGTATTCAGCTAACTCAGCCCTATGTAGCATCAAGGCTTCACACTCCTGGACTATCAACAGGACTTCAGGAAAAAATAAGAGGTCAGCTTGGAAGAGACAAAAGCCCACCTAAAAAGAAGCAACGGGAAAATACCACTGGGAGACAGCTCTGTGGCTTTTGCCCTAAAAAGAAGAATAGAAAGACATCGGTGAGGTGTGTGAGCTGTCGAGTAGCCATATGTGGAGAACATTCAAAAGTACGGTGCATAGAATGTAATTCTTTAGTCGGCGCGAATGAAGATGATACAACCTCATAAGTTTTAACATTTTCATGTAATTTTTCATTCAAACAGGTGTGCTGTGCTTACCCTATATAGGTAGATAGGTGATGTGTGTGAACTGATAAGTTGCAAATTGTGGAGAATACTTAGAAGTGTGGTAATGTCAGTGAAAGACAACATTTAACTTAATTTATCATATTCTTTATTCTAAATATGTTGTGCATTTCAAAACTATTTGGCATTTTAGTGTTTTATTATTTACATGTTTCATATTTCTTTTATGTGTACAAATTGGTTTTATTGTGTAAAGAAAGATTTTAGCATTTTTATTGAAAAAGCATAAAGTGTTATGCTTCAGGTAACATTAGTGAAAGATAAAATGGATACATATAATATTCTTCATTACAAATATTTTGTCCATACCAAACATTTTTTGACTTTTTAGTTAGGTATTAAAATTGTGTCTATTTATGTACTTTATTTTACCTTTGCATGTGCAAATTGGTTTAGTTGTATAAAATTAATGTGAGCATTTTTACATTTTGAAAAATTGGACATTTATGCTTCAAATGATGTTAGTGAAAGAGAAAAATCTCTATTACTTGATATTCTTCATAGCCAAGTATGTTGTACAGCCTTGAATAAATATAGGTTTTTTTTAAATTTGGGTTTAATTATATAATTCGTCTAACTTTTGGTGTATAAATGGGTTTTACTGTGAAAAGAAAAATGTGTTAAATTTTTAAGTTTTGTAAAACTTTAATATAATAATGATGTCTACAGTTTATGCTATCAATAAGTATTTGATAAATTTCTATATATGATTTTTGCCACAATTTCATTTTCCATTCAATAAGTTTATCAGTAACAGTGCCTTAAAGTAAACATATGTAATAAAATCAGTGGCGGCTCCGAGACCCCACCCGCGAGTCCTCATGTCTCAATAGGGAGCGCGAGTTTTGGAGGGTTAAGTGGGGGAAATAATATGTTGGCATCGGAGGAAAGTTCAGGATCACTAGGCGGCACGGACGGTAACTCCGTGAAAGGTGGGGGAGACCAGGCAGGACGAGGGGGTAGTGACTATTCCTGGTCAACACAGGGTGTGTCGGAAAATAGTTCACAGCTTCAATGCTTCATGCTGCAAATTCAGGCACTACTCGAACAACAATCCGGGCAGTTGCGGCAACAAGCTGAGGAGTCGCGGCAACAGGCTGAGAAGCAAAAATCAGAACTTATAGAGGTAATAGACGAACGAATGGGATGGTTTGACACTAGACTGCAGGAGGTGAAAAATCGACTGGAGAGACAGGGAGAGGAGAGATATGCGGCAGTGACAGTAGAAGTTAGTCGTGTAGAGAATAAAATTGACCAACATGCAGCAGTATGTATAGAAAACGACCAGGTCCTAAGGGAACAAATCGCAGAACAAATTGCAGGATTAATTGAGCGGGTTGACGAAGACTGTCACGCAGATAGGCCGCGTCCAAGAGGATGCCAGGAAAATGTCTATGGAAATCGACGCATTAGGGCAGCGGGTTTCAGGGCTCGAAAATTGCCAGGTCGATGCATCAGCGAGAGAGGCGACGACGGGCGTCGGACGCGCCCAAGTGACGTCAGTCCCCAATATCGATCGAATGGTACCGGTTTTTTCAGGCAAAACAACACACGCCCACCCCGTCCGATTTATTAGGCGTATGGATAAGTATCTGAGGAATGCTTGCATACCCGACACACTCAAGGTCGAGCTCTTTTAGTCGAGGCTCATTGATTCAGCCGAGACATGGGGACACAGCATGTCTGATAAGTGGGATACGTATCTGCAATGCCGCAAAGCGTTCATAAAATGATACTGGAACATCCTCGAACAGGACACCTTAATTCAGGAGATTTTTCAAGGCCGGTATAAGCCTGACAGGGGGGGGTCAGTATCGCTGATTATTTGCGCGAGTTAGTAAAGGAGTCCGAATTCCTGGACATGCCATTTTCAGAAGAACACCTTTTAAATTATCTCATAAGGCACCTCCCGCGATACATGAACGAGGCGGCAATACCGGCTGGGGTTAACGACTGTGACTCACTCATTGACCTTGTGGAATAACTGGAATATCACTCTTACAGTCGGGTGAGGTCGGCGGTGATGGGCAGTGGAGTAGATACAATAAACAAGGGAGGCAAGGACGAGAAACCGGAACGAAATGACACACAAAAGGACAGGCAGGGCGACTGTGAACCGGCGGCTTACAGCAGGCTTGGGGAAGAAAGGAGAGGGGTTCGGGCCACCGCGCCACCAGATGATGGCTCACAGATCCACGTGGTACAAGTACATGCATCATAAAAGGGGAATCCTTAACATCTATCGCCTGAGGCGATATCATACGTAAAACCTTAAGGGTAATGACTGGTGTTGTAAATAGTTTCAGTGTTGTGTTGTATAGGAACTTTGTCATCATTTTGTAAGCTAGATTTTAAGTTTGATTCTTCCCAGCTGTAAGAAGTAGATGGCCCAAGGTCTGTTGCCAGGGGGCTGATTGGAAACATTTTTAGACATCTGGTAAGTTTCTTCGAGGGGGGATTTGTAGACTGAGGGGTCGTAAGGAACTACGGTCGAGAAGCCAGCAATTCGTTAAGGATGACACTTTAGGGGCGTTTCGCACCATGTGGTATCCTAGGAGCTGGGCAGAGCCGGGAAATGTCACTGGGGAACTTTATGACGGTCAAGCTTTTGTGTAGTGACGAGGTCCTTAGAGGAAATTAGAAACACATGGCCGACTGGCTAGCTCAAGCACAAACCCCATGACAATGGCTGCAGGCGGCCCTGTCGGGCGCATGGTAAATAACATCGACCATCATTATGGCATTGAGTGCTCCGGAAAATAGTGTGGGAAAAAAATGAAATCAACGTGAGTGATGTTAAAATGTGAAGAGTATCCGAACGAAACTTGAAATAAGTAATGACACTAAAGAACAAAATTGTGCCAATGAAGTTAGAACACTCGCGATTGGACACATCACACTCAAACTAAAGAGAATCAAATCTGGCAGATACTTGTGTTAATTAGGGGTACATTTGAGTAAGGAACTTAGAATTAATAATTTTTATATTATGACGAAGATTAAAATAATGACTTTCTTGGCGGCTGACAAATCCTTTGCAAATAATCATAACTTCTATTTTCAAATGATCCGCGAGGGTCATGTGACGGCCCTATTTTTTTGATACTTTTATATATAGATATTAATGTAGTTTAGGTTAATTATAATGATTGATTGTAATGAAGGGGCCTTTATTGTCATATGTAACATATTGCCATCCATTTTAACTTCAGTATTGATTGTGAGGGGTCTCTGGGATCCTATGAGAGGCCAGTATAAAAACACTAAAAAATATGACTATTACTAAAATTATCACAGAGGTATCGTGTCTGGTATCGTTTTAACCTGTGGAAGGTCACAGACTCGAATATGCTAGTAACATTAAGATAATTTTATGTATAATGATTATAGTTTTTAAGAGTGATGATTGCCTGCCGGTCTGCTGACAATAGAGCAGTTGATGAGTGGGCCGTACCACATGCTGTCCGAGAAGGGGGGCGCCCGACCTTCCCCTGTCTCCGTGCCATACAATCATCTCTCTTTTTCTCTCGCCTACACATTTCTCCTCCTTCCCCCCCCAACAGACCCCGTGTAACGTACATAATTTGAACTAAAATTATATTAATTGAAGATAGGAAGTAGTAATTAGGCTAAGTGTTTTATTTGTAATTGCTGTGAGAATGTGCCCATGTGTAATTTGATTTTAAATAAATACGGAGGCTTCCACAAGGGACGCACGCAATGTTCGGGCCAGGGCTTCGCTCTGATTGGTCGGGGGAACCTACCCGCCACCATGAGTCCGGTGGGGCGGGAAGGGGATGCCACCCAGGAGGCCAAAGACGCGAGACGCGAGGTACTTAGAGAAAAGTCGCGAGAGAGACATAGAGTCTTAAGACGAGCAGGGTGCGTGTGAGCTCCGGAGGACAGGTGTCGGGATCTTCGTCGTCGGGTTTGTAAGGATGGTGGACAGCGAGCCCCGGGGTCACCGGAGTGTGGACTTTTCGGGTTATCGCGGCCGGTACCTGCAACATAATTAACATCGTGACCGATCAAAAGCCGCCGGAGGAAGCGCCTATTCTTTTCTTCGAAGGAATCTATAATTATCTACCTCTCGTGACGCAACCCGCAGTGCGTGAGTCACTTAGGCAGATTTAAAAGAGAAACTCCTCTGTTTTTTTATTTTAATTAGAGCTAGCCGGGCATACTACAACATTACTTAATACGAACCCAATCACCCAACATTAATCACGTAAGAGACAGAGCATCGACACCTCTTATTATAACCAAACGCGGGTCACGAACACCATCGCAGGACGTGGCAAGGTAATTCCTAAAAGGTTAATTAATGATTTTTCGAAATCCTACTGTTAAGAAGTGCAAAAATGTATGGTATGCTTTACTAGATTGAAATTAAAAAAAACATTTCAGAATTTTACGAAATTTAAAACAGTAAATGGGGGAAGGGATAAAATGTGTTTTTCAGTAGCTCTCAGACCTGTTGACATAATGTCGCATAATATTGATATGTTTTTGCTTCAGAATACTGCGTTTGCAAATACCTAAAAGTACTTTCGGGATCTTTTGTGTTTCAACTATTAACGAAACGAAAATTTGTTTTCACACAATATCATTTACGAATCCGTAAGACCGGTTAAATACAATTCTACCGTTTCGAGGTCTTGGTATTTATTTAATCACATGATTATCTAAGCATAGCGATGAAGTGGTGATTAAAACCTATTATTTTCTCTTTGTATCTTAAACCGTATGTTTATCTTAACAATGGATGAGGGAAACACATGCAACAATGTGTCTAGCTAGTTGTATTTGGCTGAATTAAGAGCTCCGAATGTTTTATTTTAACGTGCTCGTTAAGGAGGAATGATAAATATGGACAAAAGAAAGCTAATTTGCGGTGAAAATTTAGTTGTTTTTTATCGGGAATTGTTTTGCTGTGTATTTATAGATTTAAATAGTTTGTAACGTTTGCAAGAAACACGTTACTTATTTGTGATTGTTCTTTAATTTCGTGTCATTTATATAATGCGAATATAAAATCATGACTGTAGTAATTTAACTGTAGCTTTTTTCATAAAATAATCATCTTACAATAATTTTTAAGCACACGAAATTAATGCTGTTTACCGTCACGTGATAATTGTTTACGGGAAATCTTGTTAAATACAAACAGTCAATTTATTCTGTAAGAAAATATTTCTGAATAATAGGAAACAAATACAGTCGCAATTATTGAAGGGAGACGGAAGACAAACGCTTCGACTAGGTGTCATAAAACGCGTTAACGTTGGAAGCTATGCAAACATTTTTAGCTTAGGATTACAATGTAAAGTCTGAAAAAACATTGTGATATTTTTTTAAAATTAATTTACTAGTATGCAAAAATTAACACTCAACTATGCTTCAGCTCACATAGAAGAAAGTCAGGCAGATGATAGAACAATACCACAGCCTCAGAAAGCTGTTGTGACATGTGTCATATAAACGAAATCCAGAAGTAAATGATTTTCGCTCGTGCAATACAAAAGACACGAATCCATATTAATACTCAGTTTTTTTAAATAATGGTTCGGTTCATCTAGTTCTGTTCATGTTTATGCGAGATTCAAGAATTCGACACCAAAATCATTATGTTGTGAATTTAAATTATTTGTGTGTATTTAAGCAAAGTTCTCTAAACACGCTTATCTACCCACTGGAAGCCATTATTAGCGGGCGTGACAGGTGAATTCGTAAAGAATAATATCGTCTTCATGAACAGAACACTGAAGAGGTACCCAGTGATTTCGCTGAAGTCTTGTATTCAACTACTCTCGTCATCGATAAGGTTGTTCCTTCTGGTGTATAGGGACTGACTTGCCAACAAACTGCCTGTATGAGGTCTGAAAAACTAATTTATGTGACCTTAAAAGGTGAAAGATAAGGCGTGAAGTCAAACAAATGCTGTTCTGTTTCTGTTTTACACGTTCGGTTCTTATTTTTTTCAGTCTACAGATTTAAAGAAGAAGTTACATTAACTTTAAACGTGTTTACAAATAGGTCTAAGATGAGTGTTATATATATTTTTAAAAATGTAGGTGTGTAATTGGACTGTGTTTTATTCTAATATGTAAAAATACTGAAAATAATTTTGGCAGTTTTGTGTAAAACAAAACACGTGTGACATGTTATGCATCACAGTTCATGTGCTAGGTGAGAATTTCCTTAACTGATGCCAAATAATGTAGGCTTTTCTTCTGATCATTCAGGATAAAAATATTGCATTTCTCAAATAAGATAATTAAAATACTTTTATTAAGAGATTGCACCTACATTAGATACCAACACATAATACATAACAGTTAAAATGTATCCTTAATCGTTATAAAAACACTTTTTTTTAGTAAATCTTTAAGAGAGAGACACTTTAAACAGTTTTGAAAATCACTGATTACATTATAAGAAATTAGTTTAAAAAAATCAATGGAAAACATGGCGTGACTGTGTTAGGTTATATAGGTAAACTGCTAAAATAGTCTCATTTTTCACCTTGAAATCCATATTATTCCGGGGGGGGGGGGGGGGGGAAACCCCCGGACCCCCCGCCACGTTAGGGGTATGGGCGACTGTTGGCTCCTCGCAAACTAGAATTCTGACTACGCCACTGGTCATTACATAGCTCTATACGTTTACTTTATCTCTAAATTATTTCATTCATATTATTCTAATAGTTTTTTATTTTGAGTAAGTAGCGGAAATTGTAGAATCGCTAATTTGACGTACGCTTGTACGGAAAGTATGGTACAGAAGAATATTTAATTTGTAGGTAATTAGTAATAATATACTGTGTGAGATTTGGAATTTGTTTGTTACATTTATAATATTTGGAATTTTTCGGTACAAAGCGCCCTTAATTTCAGATAAATTCGAACACAAATCGTACGCAAAATTTTCACTTCAAATAAATTAATTCGGGTTATTTTTTTGCACTAATGCAATCGAGGAATTATTGGAAGTCCCATCAACAAGATTGTGCTTAATGTTCTGGGAGAATGCAAAGTTTTACCCTGTATTTCATCATTGAACCACTTTTAATTTATTATTGCATGCTATTTTTTGTTCGAGTATTAATCAGTCTTTGACGTGTCGCATTCTATGAAATATTTGTAACTTATGAAGTAACTTTCACAAGATAACGCATCACTTTTGGATATAACTTCTTATGACAGTATTGTTTTACTTTTATGTCTGTATAATTTTAACAGTTCGAACTATTGATGAATGTAGCAGAGTTTGCGAGAGGTTTCACGTGTTTCCAAAGTATTTGCTCAAAGTATAAAAATGTAGCAGAAAAATTGAGTTGCCCAGTGGCAGTGATTACAGTAGTCCCTTATCATACTACTTTATGAAAAGAATTACAGTGATTAGCTCCCAACCCTCCGAATAATGTTCAGTGTTTCGGCCGATATATTTTATCCTAAATCTGTTAAACGTTCTTAAGTGATGTCTACTGCAGAATATTAGGCCTATTCAAAGAACGTTGCAGGCGTTTTTAATATGCCAAGCCTTCCAGTAATCCTTACGGCTCACTTTCTAGTGACTAATAATAGAAAAAAAATGGATTTTTTAAGGACCATTGAATGTAGGAAAATTTTGGCGTAAAAAAATTTAGAATCTATAAGAACTTACATCTTTATGACTAACAACATTAAGTCATAACATTATAGCGTTACCATTGAATGTATCATAGAGACGATCTATCGGCGAAAAGAGTGACACGTAACAGAACTTCGTATTGTGACACTTATTTAGTTGTAGTGATAATAATTCTTTATCGTTTTTAATGTTTCAATTTTTTTTATTTTATTAACGCGTCTGAAGAATGTGTTTTAGTGAGTAGCAGGTTGGTGCCATAAAATAATACCTTTGCTCAGTGTTTAAAGAATCATTGGCAAAATGCTTATACCTGTAAAGTGTTTTTTTTTAGCTTATGTTTCATTTACCATTAATTTTCCAGCGTTTAGGCAAGAAATTTATATAAAAACTATTTCGTAAAATATAAGCTCTTATGGGGTAGTTGCTATCGTACAATATAAATGTTATATATATATATATTGGTTGGAAGTTTATAATGTAAATATATAGTAAATAGAGCATATGTCCCCTCAGTTTGTTGCAGGAGACCTGTGACGGGACGGCAGCACCATGCCGACGGAGTGCATAACTAACCCGCTACAGCGAGAGCTAGCGGACAGCATCATTAGGATGGTGCCGTTAGACGAGATCCGCATTTTGCTTGCATGCGGGGCCAAAGTGAACGAGCCAGTGACTCAGGGATTACGACCTCTCCACTATGCTGTGTGGCAGCGCTACATGGAAGCAGCGCGGTTGCTGCTTGTCCGAGGTGGTGACGTAAATGCGCGCGACGAGTGCGGCTATTCTGCTCTACATTTGTCCGCCGAGCATGGGTATGTCACTGATAAACAAGCATTTCACTATGTATTATTGATGTTATAAAGAGTGGATATTTACAACTATACACAGCAGTACAGATGACTCTTAAGATAAACTATTTCATTTCGGACTCTCCTGGTTCGTCAGATCGGGAAATACCTAAAAATCCCACCATTAAATTTTACCACGGTTCTCGCGGGCCATGAATTCGCTGAATCGTGGCATGCTTTGCTGATTGTCCGATATGGTTCTCTTCATTTGCATTCCCTTCTCTCAGTTTATGTGGGTAGGGATAAGAAGAGATGAGGACTGGTCCAATTACTTTACAAGTACGCAGGCGATTTCCACGTAATATTAAACAGTCCACAGAAGTTGACATCAAAATAACATCACATTCAGTACAGTTGCAGACGCGCGTCAGTGCTACGCTTTTACTTTGTAAAGCGATTTTCGGGGGTTACCTGTTCTGATGAATCACAAGTGTCTTTTACAAAATTATAACATTTAGTTACCTCGCAGTCTCCACACTGATGTGTATAATCGTGGATGCTTATGTTTACTGCCTGTACATAAACTTTAGTTTAGTAAGTGTATGTGATACCTGACCCGCATACAATCCTCTGAATGTAGTGTGGGAAATTGCAAGGTAATGATTCAATTTATATTTTTATTTTGCTGCAGTGTACGCTAAAAAGGCAAACAATAGGGATTCAGAATATAATGCGTGAGAATAATTTATCACACAGTTTAAAAGTGTCCAGGTATTTTTAGTATTATTAATTTCCACAAAGCATATCACTTGGTTCAACAACGTGTATTTCAGTTTTAAATTAATACTTCCTTTTTCATTTTCTAAATTACTTTATTTAAAACCCAATATTAGTTCGTATATAAGAAGTACTCTGTATTTCATGCCATGCATAAGTTTAATATTTACATTGTAAATACTGTATAAAATTTTTTTGGTATATTTTTGGGTGCAACGTCTATTTTTCAATCCTTTGCTAATTTTTTTTGTTCGGCATGAGTCTGTGTAATAACAATGTCATGTAAAACCTGACACTAGTACGAAACAAAATTAATAGCAGCTTGTTGATCCAAATAAAATGTAAGTAAATTAATGTCGGTATGTGTGCAAAATTATTTTATGTGTTCACAGAAAAGTTGTATTTTTAGACATTACGTATTTAAATATCACCCAGCTAAAGGCTATAAAATCGAAGTATTTTAGCTTAAGAAAAGAACAATATTATTTTAACCAATTGTAATGTAATACATGTATTCGTCGAAGAAATGTTACAATTACGTAAGTCTTTACTACCGTGCCTATACTGTGACAGGGAGTTGTGCAAAAGGTCAGATGCCTGCAATGTAAATACTGGCCTCGCTTTACCTAATGCTTTAAGCATCGTTCCTTAAACCAGTTAAACATTTGATGAATATTCTGCTAGTTTGTGACGCGACTAGAATAAAGCTGACGGGAAAGTCGTGTGTGTCACAGATGGCCAGTACAAATACCGCCGACTTTTAACACCAAACCGCATTTCCGTAACATATTAATATTGCCCATGAGTTATTTTTCAATTTCGTAAAGCCTATACACGGGTGAATTAAGAGAACAAAGTAGAATGTACGCTCGCGATGACTTAGTCCTGGGTTCGGAACTCGAAAACCATAAGTTTATTTCCTTTTATCACAGATTATAGTTGCGGTTTTTAAAAAAATATACTTATTACGGATATAAAATTAACTTTTACACTATAGAGAAGGCGAAGACCCGTACGTACAGCTATGTAAAATGCTGTCAAAACGTTATTTCGCCTGCTGGGAAAACGTCCTGTTGTACATTATGACGTATAAATCCCTTGTACTGACTGCAAATTAAATTATACTTTTGGTTCCGAGTATCTACCCCTCTACTGTAATGTTTGTCGATCCCCACCGTGTAAATACATGTTAGCATCTTGGCGAACCACACATACTACCGCCCGAGTTCTTTCTCCCGTCACTGTTATTGTGTCCTGAAAATAAAATTTACTATCGGGAAGACTACAGCTCGCAGTAAAAGATGTCGGGTCGTGTTACTGTTTCAGAACTATTCCTCTCGCATTTGTATGTTCCAGTATTCAAACTAGTACCTACCGGCACGTGAGTCTCAAGAGAACTTATAATAGTTCGATGATTTATCATCACAGCTAAATATCATAGAGATCGCTATCGAATAAAGTCCTGACCAAGGAAGATTGTTTCAGTTGCTAAGAAAACAACTTTCATAGGCGTATTGTCAGTATTTTTAAATTAATTACGTAACTATTCCGGACTAAAACACACACAGGGTGCTGTATACAATACGATTAATATATTTTATCGCGAGACAAGTTCTAAACTGTTTTTTAACAAAAAAATATGTAATTTAGTACAGTGCGCACCCAGTACATTAACACAACATTCGTGAAAAACAGGACCTAAGAATTATACATACATCTGACTGTATGAGGCCTTTGTTATTTACGTTAAAGGCTATGAATGCTTACAAAGTGTAAGTAAAGTGTACGAAATAAGTTAAGAGACGAGAACGCGAGGGTATATAAGCAGCCGCACGAGGTTCCAAGCTCATTCGCTGTTTTTCTGCCGTCCGAGTACTATCTCTGTACGCACAGCCTACTTCGAGTACTTATTAAGTATACTACGTTGAGCTCATCGCGCTATTTAGGTACTGGATAGTTTATACATCAAAGTTTTTAGGTTAGAGTATAGAGAATCAAGACATTTTATGTTAGGTTTGCCTGGTTTGTGTAAGAACAAATTAGCGTAATGGAAGGGCAGTATTCCTCAGTTAAGGTTAGTTATTGCAAGTTCTGTGGTAGTCTTTACTTTGCAAAATAATATGCTGAGACATGAGAAGAATTGTGACTTCAATCCACGTCGTGAAGAGCGACTAATCTGTGAGCGGTGTGGTTTATCAATCACTCGCAAAGACAAGCTGATTAAGCATTTATGTACCTGTAATAGTGATGTCAAGAGAGAAGCGACTCCCTGCTGTAAGTATTGTAAGAAGCAGTTCGCCGAATCTCGCAATACTCGCCGACATGAAGCAGGTTGTGAGCATAACATGGAAAGAAATCTGCTTAACTGTAACTACTGCAGTGTCTATTTCACTCGTCGTGACAATCTGGCTATGCACATGAAGATCTGCATGGGTAAATTAGTACGAACAGCTCAGTAAAGTTATGTGTACAACCGCCGGAATCCGCTCGGCCATCCTTCTCCAGGACGCCATTAACCCGCCCTAAAATCGTAGTTGGGTCTGGTATGGCAACAGAGTTCGGGTTCGTCGAGGCGGAAACTGCATTCCGTTGGAATGTTAAGACTTATGTAGTGGAGAATAATGACACGGCTAGGGATATATGTGAATATCTGAATGACATGAATGAAAATATAGTAGGTCAGTTGAGAAACGAAGTGGAAAACTACGGAGCCCTTAAATTCAACATTGTACTGGAATGTGATTATGCTAAACCAGCGCCATTCGATGAGGGAACAGATAAAAGAGTGTTCAAGACAAAAAATGTGCCAATCTATAATGCAGATGGTATTGAAAATGCCGTGTTAGAAAGTATTATGAAACTATGTACTGAAGAGTGTAAATACTCTGAGAAAGGATCTGGATGGATGCTCGTCTCTGTCAACTGTCTGCAACTGAGAGTTAACAAACTCGACCCACTGAGAGCATCGTCATGGATTGACTTGCCAGATTCCATAAAGACTAAAAGAGCAGTCATCAATCCTAGAAACAATGACAATGAATGTTTTAAATGGGCTGTGTTAGCTAAGTTAATCGAAGGAAAGAATCCTGAAAGAGTTAATGAGCGATACTATGAAGCCAATCTAGGTACGACTTTACCGGCATTATTTTCCCAACACCAATAAGAGAAATCAGTGCTTTTGAAAAGAAGAATCCTGAGACATCAGTCAGCGTTTACTGTCTGTACGAGAAGACAGAAAAGATTTCCCCCCTCAGAGTAACAGACGAAGAAAAGGACGATCATATCGACCTGCTGCTTTTATCATATGAAGATAACAACCACTACTGTTACATTTCAAATTTATCTCGACTCATATGTACGCGAGTGACAGCACATGATCATAAAGTCTACACCTGCAAGATATGTCTGAAGGTCTACCATGACATTCAACAGGTGATGGGACTTACAGGCGAACAAGCCTTGACCTAACACAAAAAGTACTGTTCGAGCAATGTACCACTCCGTGCTGAAATGCCACAGCTAGGGCCTGATGGTAGGCCTCCTGTGCTATGTTTCAAGAACATTCAACACCAGACTAAACTGCCGATTGTTGTGTACTCTGATTTTGAAGCTGCATTGATACCAATCCAGTCCTGTCAACCTGACTCTAAGAAGGCATTTACAATGGCATAGCAGAAGCATGAAGCATATAGCTTCTGTATTTTTGTGCAAATTGACAATGATGTTATACCATCGACATTAACGATGCAACTGCCTCAAGAACCTATCATCTACACAGGAACAGATGCACCTAAGATTTTCGTAGAAAAAATTGTTGAGATAGGTAGGAAGGTGAAGATGATCTATGATACTTCATTAAAGATGCTGCCATTAACACCTGATCAAAATGTTGCGTATCTCCAGGCCAACATATGTTGTCACGGTGGCGGAGGCTTCAGTAAAAGCAACGTGAAGGTGCGCTATCACTGCCACTTTAGTGGAAAGTACATTGGTGCGGCCTGTAACCACTGTAATCTGCTCAGAAGACACTCGAAGAAACTTCCTGTATGTTTTCACAACCTAGCATACGATGAAAACTTCACCTTCAGAGAACTGGCTTACGACAGCAAGGACATTATCACCATTCTACGCAATGAAGAAAAAATGATTACATTTGGAAAATTACTCGGCGATAAGTTCACCATACAATTTATCGACAGTTTCCATTTCATAGCTAGCAGCCTAGCATCATTAGCAGGAAATCTGCCTGCAACTAAATTCTGCAACACTATGAAATTCTTTTGTACTGATGAGTTTGAACTAGTAAGAAGGAAGTGAGTGTTTCCCTACGACTACATCGACAGTATCAGAAGATTAGTAGAGACAGAGCTACAACCAAAGGAGAAGTTCTACAGTCGACTGACTGATACACACATTAATGATTCAGACTACGAACATGCACAGGCTGTGTGGGAGAAATTCGCTTGCAAAACTCTGAAGAATTACTCAGACATCTACTTGAAAACAGACGTTCTCCTACTCGCAGATGTATTTGAAAACTTTCGCAGCCTCTGCCTAGAAACTTACGGACTGGACTGTGTGCATTATGTAAGTTTACCCGGATATGCATTCGATGCTATGCTGAAGGCAACAGCAGTGAAGCTCGAACTTCTGTTAGATTATGACATGTACTTGTTCCTCTAGAGAGGCATTCGAGGGGGTGTGGCCCAGTGTGTGAAGCGACACTGTGTATATAACAACAAGTATGATGGTGAGAAATACAATCCTATGCAGCCAGCAACTTATCTACAGTACCTGGATGCTAATAACTTGTATGGTTGGGCTATGAATCTGTTACTACCTATAAGAAATTTTAAGTGGTTCAGTATAGATATAGACATCATGAGTGGGCCGGACACCTCCCCTGTGGGATACATAATTGAATGTGATGTAATGTATCCTCCTGAACTATACAAGGAACACAAAGATCTACCATTTCTGCCGGTAAACAAATGTCCTCCGGGATCATCACAGAAGAAACTGATGACTACATTAGTAGATAAGAAGAATTATATCGCTCACTATATTACGCTCAAACAAGCTGTTAGCCATGGTCTTACGGTGACTAAAATTCACAGTGTGTTGGAGTTTGAGCAAATGCCTGGCTAGATCCATACATCCAGCTGAATACAGCTAGATGTGCAGCAGCAGCAAATGAGTTTGAGAAGGACTTTTACAAGCTGGCTAACAACGCTGTCTATGGGAAGCTCATGGAAAACAAACGCGACAAAGAATGAGTCTTGTGTGTAGCGAAATGAGACTCAAGAAAGTAGTTGCTAAACCAGCCTTCAAAGACAGAATTATTTACTCAGAAAACCTGTCGCTTGTGAAACTTGAGCATGAGTCAATCTTGTTCGATAAGCTCGTCTATGCTGGCCTTGCTGTACTTGACCTGTCGAAGATGCTCATGTACCGATTCCATTATGATATAATGAAGGCTAAGTACGGTGATGACTTGCAGTTGGCCTACATGGACACCGACAGTTTCATCTACGAAATATGCACAGGTGACTTTTATCAAGACATGTTCACCGATCCTGACTTTCATGATGAATTCGATACATCAGCCTATCCTGCCGACCATCCATGCTACTTGCCTCAAAACAAAAAGGTTGTAGGCAAATTTATAGACGAAAGTAATGGTGTGCCTATGACTGAGTTTGTAGGACTGCGTGCAAATATGTATGCCTACAGTTGCTGTGAGAATGTATGTAAAAAGGCTAAAGGAATCCAGAAATATGTGATCAAAAAGAAACTTACCTTCCATGACTACACCAGGGCTCTAAATAGAGAGAAGACTATACGAGTTACTGTACATAGCATAAGATCACGGAAGAAGCAATTATATTCCGAGTGTAGCAACAAACTGGCGCTTACTTGGCTAGATGACAAGCGATGTGTGTGCGAAGACGGAGTCAACACTCTACCACATGGATACACTGACTAAAGGTAAGACGTGTTTATTATACAAATACTATTTAAAATATATCACTGTAGCATACTATTCCTTAGCAAAAATGTACCGAGTGTTAGTAATGTGATGAAACATCTCTCCCGACAGTGTCTTGAATCCAGACTACACCGAGAAAATCCGTCTAATAAGCTCAAACGACATTATTAGAAAAGGTCTAGCACCTAATGCAATGCCCATACCGCCGGAAGACTGCCATGAAGAGAGGCGTGGTACACTACAAGCAGCTACAAGAATTAGCAACCCGACGAGAAGGCTAGCGAAGAAATCACGAGACTCGTTAAGACTACATTACGAAACTGTTTAAGTAATACCACAGCATCGCTGAGGACAGTTACCGATATACAGTATACCCGATGTCTCACAACAGCTCGAGAATGTTATTGAATATAAATGTATACAAAAAAATATTCGCAATACAATTCCTAAGAAATGTATATTGGGTTGTATTGTTTTTGTAAATAAGTTTACCAAAGCAAATTTAATTAGTACAAAAAAATTGAAGTACTACAATAAGGGCAGGTTTCTCAATGTCTGATTAAACTCTTGGTTAGCTAATCCTATGATTATATTTAACCTATTGATTAAGTAGTGATTAAATCTGAAGTGTTTCTCAATGTACTTTAATCTTATGTTTAGCTAAGTATCGGTTAAGGTAAATGTGGCAACCATGCAATGATGCATCAGTGTGTGATTGGCTGCATTGAAGCTTTTTATTTTTTGTTTAGTTGTGCTGGTTAGCGGTATTTGTATACATAATGGAAGAATATAAGCGGCCGAGTGCTGAAAATTTTGTTTCTGTGGAAACAGAAATATTAATTTCTCTTGCTGAAAAATACGCTCGTATCATAGAATACAAAAAAACTGATGCTGTAACTTGCAAGCAGAAAGAATATGCATGAAAGAAAATCAATGTAGAATTTAATTCATCTAGGAACCTATATGTGTAACATAACCTACAAAATTATGTAACAATAACATAACTTACAGGTATTATAATATGATTTTAGAAAGTGTTTTGCAATGGGGATGTATGACAAGATGAGTATTCATGGATATATGCCATTGCTCGCGACTTGGCAACTTTCACAAGCAATGGCGTATATCCATGAATACTCATCAGGTATTATAATATGCAAAAGTATCTAAAAATATGTAATATAATCTACACATTTTTATTAAGAACTTTTCAATCCAGATTCCCTGATCATCGTATGTTTTAATTTTCCCTAAGAAATAAAAATAGTATATATTTTTTGAATACCATTACCCAAGATATGTAGTACAAAATACAAATTTGTGTTAACATATCTAAACAATTTTTCTAACCAATTATGCAAAATAATGTATGCAAGTACAAAGACATCGTACAAAGGCATGTGACATAACCACAAAATGTTTTCACATAACCTACAAAAGAATATTACTTACCCGAACGTACTAAAGTTTATGGGATGTAAATATATCATGCAATAAACTAGTACACACCTGTCTGTGGTCACTTCCAGCTGTCCTTCAATTTTTTCTAGTAGTACTAGGACAGAATTTTTACTCAGGCGAAATCTCATAACAAATTCATGGCCTTCTATTTACATGTGATTTTGGCATTCCCGAAAAAGTCTCGGCCTATTTATGAAATCTTCAAAATATAATTTCAATCATCTGGCAACATAACCTAAATATTGTCACTTTTTATATCCTTGTTTGTTTTAAAAGTCCTGTTTAACTCTCTAATCAATAGAGCTTCTTATGATTAAGATAACCAATGGTTACCGACTGCTAACCCATTGATTAATCTTAATCAGTACTTGAGAAACAGATATTGTTGCTAACGGTTGGTTAAATTTTAATCGGAAGATAATCAGAAGAAAATCAGACATTGAGAAACCAGGCCTAAGTGATATAAAAGGTGGAGTTAGTGCATGAAAGGGGAGGGAGGAGAGAGAGGAGGGTGGAGTAAGAGGGAGAGAGTGAGGATTGTGGAGAGTGAGGAGGGTGGGGAAAGAGAGAGAAGCTGTATGGAGGGAGAGAGATAGAAGAGGTGTGGAAGGAGTGATGAAAAACATTTAAAAGCAATACAAGTCACACATTCAAGGGAAAACATGTGTTAGGTTAATGAAAGAACAGAGACAAGGTTAGACATGTGACTTGGTAGTGGAGAGTGAAGAAAAGAGAGAGAAGTGGTGTGGAAGGAGTGATAAAAAATTCTTAAAAAGCAGTACACGACTTAAAAAAAGTAATACAATCTTACATACAAGGGATAACAAGTGTTAGGTTAAAGGAAGAACAGAGACAAGGTAAGAAATGTGGCTTGTAATGAGGTTAAACAAGAGCCTCAACCTCGACCTATGCAGCAATCGCAACTATTTTCTACGCTCGCTCCGCACACAACTATGCCTGCTCCGCACTGCTCCGCACACAAATACACCTGCTCCGCACACAAATACGCCTGCTACGCACACAAGTACGCCTGTTTCGCACACAAGTACGCCTGTTTCGCACACAAATACGCCTGTTTCGCACACAAATACGCCTGCTACGCACACAAATACACTAGCTCCGCATACAAATACGCTAGCTCCGCACGTGAGTCAGGTTAGAATAGGTTAGGTTTGGTGGGGCAGCACTCCTAATGGTAAGACTTTAAAAAAATTGAGACAGACTGAACCATTAGTACACCACACTAACACTATCTAGAAGACAACACCGGAACAAAAAAAACGATTGGTATAGCTACTAGCTCTCCTGGTGGAAAGACTCAGTACTAAAGTCACGATATATATAAACACCACATAGGAGACGATCAGTAACTACTTGCAACCCTATTACAGGTATACTATATAATTAAAATAATAGAGTAGCTAGAAATCAAGACAATGGACAGAAATAAACAAAGTGTGGGTTAGGTTAGGTGGGGTAGCGCTCCTAACAGTGAGACTTGGAAATGGAGACAGACTGAACCATTAGTACATACAACACTAACGCTATCTAGCAGACGACACTAGAACCAAAACGATTGGTATAGCTACTAGCTCTCATGGTGGAAAGACTCAGTACCAAAGTCACAATATATAAACGCCACATAGGAGACTATCAGTAACTACTTGCAACCGGACCTAGAGGTTAACTATATAATTAAAAAATAAAAGTTGCTAGGAATCAAGACAACGGACAGAAAAAAAAGTGTGAGTTAAGTTAAGTGGGGTAGCGCTCTTAACGGTGAGACATGGAAACGGAGACGGACTGAACCAATTAGTACATACAACACTAACACGATCTATTAGACGACACTGGAAACTAAGACGATTGGTGTAACTAATAGCTCTCCTGGTGGAAAGACTTAGTACCTGAGTCTAAATAATCAATGCCACCTAGGAGACGATCAGTAACTACTTGCAGCCCGACCTAGAAGTTAACTATATAATAAAAAAAATAGTTGCTAGGAATCAAGACAACGGATAGAGACGAAAACGGTGGGAAGACCATACACAAATAATTACGAGACAAATACTGAACAGATCCCCCGATCCCGCTCCTAGGCTCCTGCAATAGAACCGCCATTACTACACTACTCCTGCAGAACCACTTGTCGGCCTAACAACTCGTCTCAACTGATGCGTCACATAGAAAATAACTGGCCTCAACCGGAAGTGTGTGTGTCCACTCCACACAGTTCTCACCAAACCAACTCATCGACAACGCAGAGTACGGCAGACAAGACTGTCACAAGTAGGTTTGGCGTTATGGAAATGCTAAATGCTTTCTCTATTTTTTATTCCTATTTTTAATAAACAAACGGTTACCTCAAAAACATTGGCAAACAGAACATTACTTTTCGAAGCGATTCACTTCTTGCCAAAATGCGTAAACTTGTATTTGAATTTTTTTACGAAAGTAACATGTATCCGAAGTTCGTAGGACGAGTTTACTTTCATCATGTATCTGAATGTACTGGAATAAGAGTGTCGACTATTAACTTCAAAGAATATCCTACTAAAACTGCAACATTATTTTTTTTAAGAGTGCGAACCATGTCACATGCTCAAAAATTTGCCATTACCACAGTTTCCAAGATCTTTGAATTTTCCTATGGCAGACCTTCTGCACTCTCTCTTGAAAGAGCAATCTGTCTAGAACTGTGTAACGAACATTGTGCGACGGTTTTCATAGAGGCATACAGGCAAATCTCATCACCTAGTGGTGATTGACCAAATACAATTAGTTTTTACATCATCACATAGACCATAGTGGCTCGAACACATCTTCAACTAAGAGGCAATGACATCATACATTAATATTGTTTATTAGTAAATAAACTCAGCGTGACGAAGATAAACTGGTGTCATGACTTGCATAAGAAATTGATGTGCAGTGAGCATTTAGCTTAATTTTTCTCCAATTTTATCTAAGGAATAATGTTAATGTGTAAGGCATTTTAGATCAATTTAAATAAGATTGTCATAACGAGTTATTCTGTTCCGATTCCAGGTACACTGAACTTGTGGCTCTTCTACTCCATCAAGGTGCTCAAGTTGACTATAGAGAGAACACAGATGATCCATTTCCTCGAACTACCATATGTGACGAACCGCTACGACTAGCGATTCGCAACCGACACTACCAGGTGGCTCGAATGCTACTTGAACATGGTGCTGATCCAAACAAGAAGTACTTTTTTGGCTCTGAAATAAATCTCGTGTCTCCACTTGACTTGGAGTTCATGCAGCTGTTGTTGACGTTCGGAGCAAATCCAGACATGCGTGACAGATCTGGTCTTACGCCACTCATGAAGGCAGCGAGATTACCTCAAGTGAGTGTTGCAAATTATTAATAACTATAAATACATTCGTTTCCTTTATCATGCCATACACATACCAACACATTTTAAGTTTAGACACTTCTATATCCAACTCTTCCTGTAAGTAATATACTTAGTAAACGTTCACAGTGAAACTCTATAGCTGTACTAATGCTTCTGTTTAATTATTCGGCAAGCTTTTTCTTGTTTACTGCCGAATGGAAAGCGTCATAGTAAGTATATAATACTTTTCCTATGTTTATATTATAATGTGAACATGAATTGTAACAAACATTTTATCATTGTCAGTATATATATATAGCCGGTGGCCTGTGTGCTATGTAACTGAATTTAGTATGCATCAAAATATGATTTTAATTGTTCTCATATTTAACTAGTACTGGCATTCTACTATTTATCAAAGGCTAAAGTAATGTGGTTATAATTCGACTAAAATTTGTACTGGAGTAAGTTAAAATTATTACAACTTCTGGCTAGAAAAGTGTATGTTGAACTAACTATTTACTCATTTGTGAAAATAACTGATTGATTAGGCAAACAGAGAAAATTCCAAACAGAAGTGTCTCCTGGTTTTCGCAAGTGCTACACAAACATTTTGAAAAAAAAAAAAAAAAACTCCAAAATTAAAGCAAAAAAATCATAAATTATGTAAACTTGATAAATTTGGCAATCTTATGTAGACACAACCAACCACCTGTGTGAAACATTTTAGAATGCTTTTATTTTACAGACTATGCAAACGACGAAACGTGACTCATACCACGTCAGTGAGCTCTGTACAAAAAAGTACCTGGTAACCGCCTCAGAAATCCCAGTTAGTAGAATAGCAGGAAATAAGAAAAGCCAATATTTTTTTAAAACCATTTTTGACCTTATAAACGTACAGATTTGTTAATTTGTATGTTCTATTCGAACACACTATTTGTGTAGTGTGTTTGGTATGAATCACTACACTAATTCATAACATTCATGAGCGACGTTTTATTTTCTGGCCTTAAGTATGCCACCAAATTGCACTCCATGTAAAATATTGTCATAAGTCTAATATCCCTGTTTTCGTGAAACTGCAAATAAGTATGTGAAGTAAAGGATGCTTGCGTTGAATTTGCTAATAAAATGTTTTTTATAGAACATAAGTGCCATAGAAACGTTTGCACTGAATGTTAAGAGGCAACTCTTAAAAGTTATAAAAAGTGTTTTTTTAATGAATACTACAGTATTTTACAGGGACTTGCTGCCAAAAGGTTACTTACAACTCACAAAATGTGACTTAAGACAATAGTTTACGTTCTTGTAAACGTGCATCTATGCATTAACGTTGGTACTATAATAAATATATTTATAACAATTGATTGTTAATTGTATACCTATGGGTATTTACCGTGTAAAATTTATTTTTTGGTCACCACAAAAACATTTTGCTGACACTACAGATTTTTTTTGTGGTTATTACAAAATAATTTTGAAGGGAAGACTTCCTACAAAATTTTTCTTTCAGTGTGGTGATTCTAGGTCCGTGATGTAAATTAGCAGTAGTAATACTAGTACACACAGTGCCACTATTAAATTTAATCGTAATTTCATTTCTAACATAAGATTATAACCAGGTAACATTTTGCGTAAAAGATATTTGACAATATTTCATCTAACAATGTTATATAATATTCTTGATGTCATAAATTGCCTAACAAATAGCATGGAAAAAGTGCAATAGATATGAAAGCAATAGTCTTTCATTATCCTTGCATACATATTAAATTAAATTAAAATATTAAGCAATCGTGTGGCGAGTACATACGTATAAACCGTTTGGCATTCTGTAAATCACGAACATTTGGATTGAAAATATTTAAATAAATAGTGACAACTTTTTTTCGAATATCGCGTTGCCTGCAAGATATAATACATCTTTCTTGTTTTTGTTAATTTATGGTGCTTTTCTGTGAGCTCTAACTAAACTGAAGTCTTGACGTAGTCGTTCTCTCTGTCTTCTTTTGAAATGGATCGTTTTGAAATTGTCAAAACCCTTATCCGGAGACGTGGGGTCTCAGTGACCCCAGCAAAACTTTACTGCACTGCCATCTATAAATTTTTAAAGAAACTGTCTAGTGGAGCCATCTACCTTTTGTTTATGTAGCACATCGTCTCCTCCTGCAATATCAGGTTAGTTTATTTAGTCTGCCATTAGATAGCAGGTTGCACAGATAGCTTGGGGTCATAGTGGCACCACGTCAACGTGTATGTTACGATCTCGGGAGTGATAAAATGGCTTCTAAACGGAAACTTGTATGTGTGGGCGATCCAGATTTTGATGAAACAGATTTTAACTGGATGACAGAAATTGGCAGTGAGTTGAGTGATGAAAGTGCAGAATCAGATGAGTTCATTCCAGGTAGTGATCACAGTTCTGATTCTGAATTCAGTTGTAACGAAGATGAAATTACAAATCAAGATAAAAAAATAAGAAAGTGTATCTGGCAAGATGTTCGAACTCCTAAGCACAATATTGTCTCTCATTTGCCGGGGTTTCGAGGGCCAGCAAAGAATTTACGTGATACTACGACTGCGACACCGTTAGAAATGTGAAAATGTCTTTTTACATAAGAAATGGCAGTTATTTTACACACTAACAAAAAAACTGAGAACTGTAAAAGAAAGGTATTGAAGGGAAAATAAACCTGAGTTGATTGATTTACATCGCGTGGAGATTGATGCACTTTTAGGTGTGTTGTACTTCTGATCAGTGTTAAAATCAAATTGTGAAGATCTTGAATCTCTATCCACAACATACGGCAATGGTAGGGAAATCCTTAGATGTGCTGTGCCTGTGAAGAGGCTTCTGATCCTGCTGGCTTGTTTACGCTTTGATAATTCGGAGGATAGAGATAAAAGAAAATAAAATTACCTTTCTGCAGCCACATCGTGCATTTTCAATGAACTAGTGAAAAATTCTCAGCTATCTTACTCACTTGGAGAATTGGTATGTATTGATGAAATGCTGGTTGGTTTTAGAGGACGGTGCAGATTCCGTATAGGCCTATACATGCCAAATAAACCATCAAAATATGGACTAAAAGTTATGATACTGAGCGATGCCAGAACAAGTTATTTTTCCAATGGCTACATTTACACCGGGAAGGACAGTGGTGGCAAGTTACTTCCGCTTGAAGACAGAAAATTTCCTAAACCTACACAAGCTGTTTTACAGTTAGCACAACCAAATAGTAAATTCTAACTGTAATAGATGACTGCAGATAACTGGTTTTCCTCTGTTTAAGTTGCTAAGGAATTACGTAACCGAGGCCTAACTTATGTTGGAACACAAAAAAAAAATCCGTATTCCTACGAAACAGAAAGAGAGAAGAAGGCAGTAGTATGGTTTTACTAAGGACATAAGGACATTACACTTCTCTCTCATGTTCCAAAGAAAGAAAAAGCTGTGCTTGTGATTTCAACAATGCACTATACTGAGTCAACGGATGTACAAACCGGCAAACCTGAAATTTTTGCATTTTATAATGACACAAAATCAGGTGTTGATTCTCTTGATAGGAAGTGCGCAAATTACTCAATAAATCGGTGAACAAACAGATGGTTACTTGCTCTATTTTATGCAATTCTGAATATTGCTGCAGTCAACAGTTTTGTTTTACATAGCTGTTGTGCAAAGAATCGTGAAATACCAAGATATACCTTTCTAAAGGAACTTTCAAGAGAACTTGTTCATGAACACATGGACAGAAGAATGAAAAATGATAGACTGCCCAGAGAACTGTGACTATCCATTGGGAGAATTGGGAAGAAAGAAATTGAACCAGTATCTCCTGAAAATAATGACGGTAAAAAAAGACGACGTGATCTGTGTTCTCGCATAAGAGATAAGAAAACAAACAATGTTTGCTGTGTTTGTGAAAAAGCAATGTGTGATGATTGCAGAGCAAATATTTGCAAATATTACACTACAGAGTGACTCCACGAAAATACAACGTTGTTTTCTAAATATTTTTTTACCAAGTTTTATGTGTAAACTGTAGATTTTATATTTTTAATATTGGTAAAGAATGATATGTTATGAAGGGTAATAACATAATATAGTTGCAATATATTTCACAACAAACAATCCAAGTCAAAAATTTATATAGTTCTATAGTAATGTGCAAGTGAATTATGTTAGATTTTATAAATATTTAAGTGTGTTTTTTAATATGTTGTTAGATTGTTTCGACTGAGACATAAATATTGTTTAGCAATCAAAATATAAAAATCTAAAAAATTGCAATATTTTTCAAACAAATGCAATATTTTTTCCCCAAAAAATTTATAACTTATTTCCATAAAAATTATTCTTGATTTTAACTTTGTTTTGCAGTTGTATCTGTAACTATTTCATTACTTACTTAATTTTATATTTCAATAATACAAATGTATCACAAGGAACTGAGAATATTACAAACTTGAAAGTTATTTAGTTTTGTTCTCAAACTTTATGCATTGCAGTTTTTATGAAAAAGGCTTATTATCATAGCATTTGATTTGGTTTTGTTTTGCCAAATACGTTTATGTGACGGCGAATTAGAAAGTCAAGTAATATTTCCTTCGAAAGTTTACTTTCTCAAGTACAATTTACAAACTGGCAAAATTACATTATTTTATTCAAACATGAATTAAAAAATTTATATTTAAATTTTAGTCGGTAATTTATCACTCATATCTAATTCATTTTAATGTATTGGCTTGTTAAAGTCACAGAACGATAACATTCATAGTAAAAAAATTGTAAATTGAATAACAAAATAACAATTTTGGGGTCTGAGGGGCACCACGTCACCAGATGTATCACACCATACCCACGTCTCCGGATAAGGGTTAAGCGAAAATTGTCCGGAATTGAATCATGCCTTGCAACTGGTTTAACTTCGTTTCATAAATTCATTTCAGATCATTCCGCACAACCTTATTTCCAATTTCATCTGTGTTAAAATGTTTCCCTAGTTCAGAAGTGAGCAGTTTAACGTCGTAAAATCCCCTTGCCTACATCTCTGTCTTTAGAAACTGTTTACCATTTTTCTTTCTGAACTTAATAAGCGTTATCTTTTGACTGGGAATGTAAATTGATTGGCTCGATAAGTCCCGAGTATTTTGTTTTTCTATGGTGAGATACATTGCATTGCCTCCGTTCTGTGTTTAGGCCTATCGTTAAGTATTTACGGCAAATACTATCTAATGTGATATCGTCTCATCACCACCTAAATACTTGTTCTTGTTCTGTGCCTCAGTAATTATTGCTGTAAAGCACCGCATCTAAGCCACTCACACGGTGGGCTGATGGCAAATACTTCAGCACACTACTTGCGATGTTTTTTGCTCTTCTGCCACCTACAGATTCGTACCACACAAAAAAATCCCTCTTTACATGATTTACAAGGATAGTTTACTTTTGTAATAGAAACATTAAACATTAAAGTATGAACTGGGCATATTTGCTTGTAAATAGAAAATAATATATTTCGAACCACGATAGTTTACAGATTCCTTTTTTAATCTTCTGCTTTTTCGCACCTTGCCATTTGCTTTACTGCAAGCTATATTCCATATTTATCCCGATTTTGGGCTTGTTATTCAGGTGATGCATTTTTAAACCCCTTAAAATTGCAATGATTTTTAGTTACGACACTATTTTACTGGGAGTGCAAAATAACAGTTGTGTTTGTAAGAAACAAAACTTGATCATAATGATTTATATCTTTACGCAGGTACTACTTTTTTCTTAACTAGACGACTTTATATCTAACTTTGTGACCAATAAATTGATTGAAAAGATGAAGAGACGAGTGGAGATTATGGAGACTAACGAAGGATAACTACAGTTTGTATTGTTTATAAACACAGGCAGTTATTAAAAAATTACTGTCTCCAATCTGTATCATAAGACTATTTAAGGGCACTCTGCACTGAAACATTTGCAATATTATAACTGTACCAAACACTGTACAATTCTTACACACTACAAAAATAGTAATTTCCCAGAAATAAAATAATTTCCCATTCATACTTTTCGTTCAAGCGCATGTCTAAGCATCGATTGGCCTATTTTCGCATACATATCCAAAGGAAAGACTATTCAAACACTGCGAATGAAACAGTTTAGCGAGAATTTATACGTATTAAGATATGGAATGACATATTTGTTATTTCACGTAAAAATGGTTTGCATTTAAAAAGGTCTTAAATGTACCTGCATTGTTGTAAAGTAGGTACTTGTATTTGTAAAAAATGTATTATTTAATAGTAGAATTGCAATTACTACGTCGATGTGAGCTTGTACGAAAACTACGGACCAAAATAATATTTTATGCGTAGGAAATTACTATTATGTAATGTGCAAGAGTGAACAGTGTTTGGAATGGTTAAAAAATTACCAATTTTTCGGTGCACAGAGTTCTTAAATCCAGCAACAAAAATAACACACACACACACACAGATATATATATATATATATATATATATATATATATATATATATATAGAGAGAGAGAGAGAGAGAGAGGAGGCGGAGTCAGACAGATGGAGAGAGAGGGAAAATATAAGAGATTGATTTTTACCAAAATTATCTCTCACTTCAAGTTGTGTGTTATATAAGTGCCACACCAATACTGTCTGTGAAGTTTAAATTACGAATGAGTTAAGTCAGATATCATCAAATATTGTCACCGAAGCGGATATTTTCTAATTGTAAAATTTACAGCTTTCGAATCGCAGTTCAGACATTAAAGTTTACTATTACATTTTTACGAAAGCATTTACTGGCCGAAGCTGTAAACTTTACTAACTGGGCAGTTGAATCTGATGAACCAAATAATGAAGACTGAGATTACGTGCTATGATACGATTATAGGTGCACTATTTTTACTTTGCGTAATTGGTAAGAAAATTATATTGTAATAAGAATTTATTAACTCGGAGCAAACCAATCCAAACATACATCATTAATATCTATAACGTTTACAGTTCTGTATTATTTATGACCTTTGACGGTTTAAGAAAGATTTAGAAATTGTCATCATTGGTAGGAATACAATTCTATAGTGGATGGCTAATTAAAACAGTTAAACCAAGTTTAATTTCAACACATATTTTTAAACTCTTATTTCTTTTGTTTGTTATGAACGATTTCAAATTCGAGAGTTATGTAATTTTTTAAACTTCCTTTAATTGTTCATTAATTAAGGCGCATCAAATTGAACTTCACTTTTGGACAATCTGATTATAGTTAATGCAGAAGAAAGCACTCATAATTCATAACAATTTGTTTTCTTTCGCTGCTAGCATTACAAATTAATTATCCCCAGTAATAAAATATGTTTTGTTTTCATATTATGTTGACATTTATGTTATCTGTACGAATTTATTATTATTCTTTATTTGTAATTAAGGTGTCATTTTAGGCAGTTGCGTTAATTTGTAAATTGGTTAAATTATGTATTGCTACATTATAGAATTAACATAACTTTAAATATATTTTGTCCATGGTAGAAAATGTCGAAAAATTCCTTAAAAGCTTGGCTGGCACTGACTCCAAAAATAACAATGAGTTATAAGTGTACATTACCGTCGTAAAAAATTGTTTGTATTCTAAGTAGTCTAAAAATAGCATAATTATTTTTACTTTTAAGTGCTTTTTATGAGAGTTGATTATATTTGAAGTCGATGTTAATTTGTGTTAAAAACTTGCTATTAATTAATAGTTTACAGAGTCTACTTTCCACACTCATACTATTTGTCGTTAAGAAGCTCCGTTGTGCCTTCGCAGTCCAAGTCAGTCTAGAACGTCCTTGACCATATTTACGTACCTACCTATATACATGGAGTTTCACGAACGTACCAATATCTCAATAAATATACATTTCGAATCCTTTTTTAGGTGTTCCCTGGTGTATTTACGAAATCCAAGGTCTAACGCCAGTGCATTTATAATGAGAACCCCTGAAAACAGCCTCTTTCCAACCAAAAAAAAAAAAAAAAAAAAGAATTTTCCAAATCGGTTTCTAAATGACGAAGTTCTGAGTTAATAAACATTAAATATAGCCGAATTAATTACACCCACTTTTTTTTTTAAGTTTGTTTAAATGCAAAGAAAACACCCACTCGAGCCGTCAAGTATGACAGGAGTCGCAGTAGTTAAGCAGGTTCATAAACTCACCAACGCGCGCCACCGATGCAAAATGTCAAAATTTATTGGACAGGTTAGTATTATATTTTAAGAACTCATCTATGGTTTGCTAATTACTCGTTAAAATACCCATTTAGGCCATTAAGTAGGCCACAGTCACCGCGCAGAGCCCAACTCGCAGCTGTTCACATAAGATTACATGAATAAATAAAGATGTTACGAGCTTTACACGCTGAAGTGACTACCACAATCACAAATCTATCGCCAACCATTTAATTACTCGCAAGGATTTCCTGCCATGGAATGAGTTACTTCCACACTCGTCTGAGTCTTCACAGCCAATTGGAGTTTTTTTTTGTAGCGAGAGAACACGGATTACTAAAGTTGAATCACCATGAATATTACATTTATATTAATAGATATCTCCAGTTAACAATTGGAGGTGTCGTACGATTTTATAATCAAACTGACCAGACACTAATATAGACCACTAGTATTGTTGTGATCATCACACGGCAGGGGATTGCATGAACAGAGGTATAAACTTCAGAAACAACCAAGGATATTGAGGAATGAAGAAGTAATATTAGCTAATGTCATGACATCTGATATAGTCTTAAACCAAGTATTTCTATTTCATTATTGTGGGTGATTTATGTACGAAGCGTAATGTAAGTTTTCACTCCTTAGGGTATCGACTCTGTTCTGCTGCTACTGTCTTATGGCGCGGATGTAAACGCTATGACGGATGCTCGTCACGACTTCCGCACAGTGCTGCATTATGGAGTGCTGTCCGGGAACATACAGCTCGTGAACTTACTACTGAAGCAAGGTGCTCACGTCAATTATCCTCGTGACTACCAGAAACCCACACCACTTGACCTTGCCATCCTCAAAGGCGATATTGACATGATAAAGCTGATCATCAGTGCAGGTAAAGTAGATTTTCATATTTATCTTCCTTCTTAAAGTATTGAAAAAGGTACTTTACTACGGTCAGGGAAGTACGTATTGTTTTGAAGATATAAAATTTCGAAAATGTGCAAAAATAAATATGGAATGGGGAAAAAACCGAAGGGCAGAGCATTACACCTAGAAGTATAGGCTACATTTAAACGGAAAACCCGTTCCCTAATTAATTACATAAAATTAAGTACTGTAAATTAAGTAGCGACGCAAAGTGATTTCGTGTGAAATGTAAGTGCCCAGGAAAACACTCCGATCTACAGTAACGTCCACCACGTTTCCCACATGTGATAAATTTGCCCGAGCGGGAATTGAATCATGATCGGAGGGGTGTAAGGTTAATAGTCTGGTGATTACATCATTGCCTTCCCTAATAAATACTAAGAAACAAACTTATATGTGTATGGTTTCAATAAATAACATCCACCTACAACCCCACTATCAACACACGGCGCTTACATAAATACAACATTGGTCCAACGTAGTATGCAAAATAAAATATTGTGAAAGCAAATTTTATGTGGAATAAATGAGTACAGCAAATAAAATTATATTTTTTACTCGATAAAGAGACTGCAAAGAATGATAAAACATTTTTAAAATTATAAATATTTAGTTGAACATTGGCAATGAGTTGGTGAAAATACAGTTGGATTTCTTACAAACATATATTTTGGGCAAGTATTATGAAACCAAAAAATTTTCTTAAACACTAAGAAGTTAATAAGTTTAAAAAGGCTATTTTCACACAATTCCTCAGACTTTGAGGTATTTTTTAAAGTTTTGGCATTGTAGGAGAATTTTTTTTGTATATTTAAAATATTTGGTTGGAAGTTCGCAACAAGTTGGTGAACATACTGTTGGCATTTGTACTTGAAGTTCATGTTGGGCTAACGTTTACAAACTAACGTAATTTCGCCAAGAAAAAAATTTAAGAGTACGTATCTTCTCAATATCACTTGCCATGAAGAATTTTCTAGATGTAAGCATTGGAAGATAAATTGTTAGAGTTTTAGAAATTAATGTTATTGTGTTGGCAAACTGTTTTAACAAATGGTTTGCATATTATAGTCAATTTGGGTCAACGAAATAAAACAAAAAAATTAAATATATACATAAATATTCAAGGTGGAAAATATAATATATTGTTTTCCAGTGTCATATGTTATGAAAATACTTCTAGACTTGATGATTGTAAGAGCAATTCTTTGAACATTTGAATTAAATGGTAGAACTGTGGAATCGGTCGGTTTGAATGCCTGTGTGGTAATACCACAAACAGGAAGAAAATTATTTATTAAATGGAAAATATAACGTATTTTTACGATAACCCACATATTATGATGATTTATTTAGACGTGAGCTATGGATGAGCAAATTTTTGAAAATATAATATGGTTGGATGAACAATGGCAACAATTTAGTATTCTTACTGTAGGCACTTCGTTGTTAGTTTATTAGTTTCATTTCAAAACCAACATTATTTATGTAACAGGAAAATACATTTCAAATATAAATATGAAATTAGATCCTACTCTTACCGAATTCCATTGAGTATGAAGAACTTTCTAATCTTATTCATTAGACTACAATGTTTTGAATTAAAAATAATTGGTTTAATGTTTGCAACAAGCATGTAGTTATGTATCGTGGGTTTTGGTGTGACTTTTCTGTTGGTATAACGTTGTGCGACCTCAATTTAGTCTAACATATAACTTTTCTTAAAAAAAGAAAGTTTTTCGATCTTTGCTTAGTTTGTTTTAGTGTAGAAAAACAATTATTCGTTGTTGTACTATTGGTTATTGGATTTTACGTTTTGTAAAACAAACTATTTGCAATTGCTGTATGCTTGTTCAACTTGATTTAACATTGGATGTGTATGGAATTTGGTAAGTAAAAAACTTATATTAAATGTGATCCAGCACTCTAACAGACATTTAGCCTATTATAGATCACTTAAAATTATGCTACTCGGGTATGCCAAGGTGTTAGTTTGCTCGTAATTCTTAGATAGCAATATTTCTTCTTACGATTAATGAAGTAATTATTTATTTGTAAGTTTGCGAAATTAGTACTTAATGCTAGTAAAATAAATTTATGAAAAATAAATTTAAGTTGAAAAGTGTCCGACTGATTACAAATATTTCAGTGGATTCAATGTATTAGGTGTAGAAATATTAGCATAAATGTCCAGCCAAATTGACGACTTAACAAGTACCTCATGACAATTGTGACAAAATTGTGACTAAAATAATCAGAGTTCAAATAAGCTTTCTCGGTGATTGCAAGTTGCTATTAGGTATATTTTGCATTATACCAAAATAAAATAATTGTAATGCATTAATATCAAAAATAGTTTAAGTTACGTGCAAGAAGAAAGAATTGTATAGTGTTCACATTAGATCTATTTGTGTTTTTTATAGTTTGCTTGAACAAGGAAGCAAGTAAGTTTGCGCAGGTCTTAAGTCAGCAATGTAGTGTAGATAAAGTGGTGTGTTAATAGCGCAAGGGTTATGAGTTATATGCCAAAACAATACTCGTAGATATATTACTCCTTTAGGTAGTTAGCGTTGTAAATGAGAACACTAAAAATAAGAAGATAACACCTGTTTTTTGTCAGAAGAGAGCAAACATTATACGATCTTACGTGCCAGATGTTGTAAAGGTAGGGAAGCGGAAAACGAAACTCTCATGACCTATAGTTATGAACCACCCCAGCATTTGCCTGAAGCGAAGTCAAGAAATCAAAGAGGAATATAAATCAGCATGGCTGAACCGAGAAACGAACCCAGAATCTCCCGAAAGCAATTTCAGTGTTTTGCTACTGAGTAATCTCTTTCGGTTGTATGTAAGCGTATACAAAAATTTTTTTCCTGTTTATTGAATCAACCAAGTACATGAATCAGTGCATACAATTTCTTGCGAGATATTTTAGAGAATATACACGTCATAGCATTTTATTATAGTAACTCTTAAAAAATTCACTTAATTAAAATGCCACATAATTTCTTAAATTCTGAAAGATCTAACATTGTATAACTGGCTTGTAGAAAATATTTGGAAAACAAATTTTATATACCTAAGCTCACTAATAGATTTTATATACGTCTGCAACAAAGTTTTGTTCATGGAAGGAAAATGTAAGTCTACATGATTTATACACGAACTACGCCAATTAAAACAAATTTCATTAAATTTATATATCATTATCACAAGCAAGACTGCTAAACATAAATAAAATGCAACCATACGCCTATTTTGAAATGTAAAATGCAAACATACTTCAGGCTCGTATGTCATGACAGCAAGTTTGCTGTGTATAGTCAAATTCCAGCTTTCCATAAGCTAACATGCTATCATGGAAAACAGCAAGTCAAAAACCAGGCTTTCGTCAGCTTACCTGTGCAAGATAATAATTGAAAGTTGAATTCAAGGCTTGCAGTAAGGTACCTGCTATTTAGGTAGGTAACACCCATGCAACAAAAAAAAAAAACTCGTCTTTGATAATTGTGATTACAGTCTAAACTTTGTTCATCTGTTGAATCTGCGAGTATAAACTACTTTAATGTCTCGAGAACTACTGGTCCTTTCCGAAGAAAGAAATTTATGATTTTAAATAGTTAATAAAATCATTACTGAAATCAATCAAAAGGATCGTTCAAACATTGTCGTAGAGTCCTTTCACCTTTGAAGAAATTGCACCCAGTCGTCTGAGGGAGCTTCAATTTCAATTAATATCGGTCATGTCAAAATTATAATCTGGCTGTTTATAAATTTATTTAACATTTATTCTAGGTAACATAAAGTCCTTTCCGG
Source organism: Medauroidea extradentata (assembly GCA_003012365.1). Taxonomy (NCBI): domain Eukaryota; kingdom Metazoa; phylum Arthropoda; class Insecta; order Phasmatodea; family Phasmatidae; genus Medauroidea; species Medauroidea extradentata. The sequence continues at coordinate 26,172 of PNEQ01091694.1, read as the reverse complement.
TATATCTATGTCACTTTTAGTGTGTTTTCAAATGACATTTCTACAAGTCTCCATTGAAACTCAATTAAACAGGCACATATAGCAGTATAATTTAGTAGGGTTTGGCGCAATGGCTGATATCTTGAATGACGTCAGTGACGCTATATTATTTTAGTTTTATTTTTTTTGTATTTGGTTTTTAATTTTTTATACGTTTGTTTTTATTATATATATATTTATTTATTACTTTGTTTTTATTACCTGCCGCCATCTAGATTTCCAATTTTTGTACTGTCATTTGTTTCCATCACTTCGGAGCCGCCATCGTTGTACGGGGCACCCTCAAAATCCTTCGGCTCAGACACCAAATTAGTACTGAAAGTCGCCGCCAAGTGTACTGATGCTACTTGTTTCTTACGTTGCATTTCAGGGGAGCTGCAATCACTCGATCAATCGATTATTTATTTCGAATGTCGCCTATTATGTAGCGCTAGTATAGCACTAAATGTAAGGGTCACATGCCATGCAGCCTCGGCGGATATATCGTCGTTATAATCTTATTCATATACATCACCAATATCGGCGAATTTTTAAAAGAGAAACTGTCGTCGATCGAAACAAAAATTCTTGAATGTTTTAAGTGAAAGAGAAATATTTTTCCGGAACAGCATTGCCAACCGCTGACGTAAAGCCTGGGTTGTCGCAAAGTTTTGTTTACTTGTAAAAGTTAGCAACACTCGCAAACTATATTTGTCCTGGTCAGGAAACGATACCTAAACCACGATGGATTGCAAAGCTGCGTCCAGCCGCAAGCTAACGTCGCATGTCCATAATTGGGCCCGCAGGTGGCATCTCGACGTCGCGAGCCGTAGATAGACCTATTTTATTCTTCGTGACCGTTTAAATTTTCTAACTTGTCTCCGTATATAGCGTATTTTTTGCAGAAGTTTGTTAGATGCGATTTATGTGGGCGTTCTCCCTTCGTCGTATTCAATAACGCACTTAACGAAACATAAGATGCAAATAGTTTGTTTTTTCTCTAAGTATACCAATGCATCCAGCCCTGAAGAGAAGTGGGCTATTAAATATAGATTATTTATAGGTGTAACGCAATATTTGCACCGGTGTTGCGTCTGGATGCGCTTTAGTGGAATTAAATAACCACACATTGTAGTACAAGAGGTCATGTATTTTGTACAAAATGGTTGTAAATATACAACTATCAAAAATTTCTGCACCAGTCCATGTGCTTTGATTGCGCAAGCGCAGCTGTGAAAAATATGACGGTCCACTCACTTTAAAACTATGAGTAGAGGGTGGAAGTGTAGCCACGTTTTACTTGCTCTGCACCAGCGCTGCTCTGCATCGGTGCGAATAGTTTGTTGTGATATTTAATTGGTGATCTGCATGGAGCTACATTGCCATGCGAGAAATTTAACTGGTAACACAAGTTATACTCAGTTTCGTAAATATTCAGTAAACTTTGACAGTTGTTTGGGCAGTTACGCCTAATGTCTGCGAAAAAAAATTACAGTGCATACGGTCCAATGGATATCTTTGGTTCATTCAAAAACCGAAACACTCGCCTATGATAGCATCGGACATCCACAACAATTAAAAAGTTGGTGCCTTCAGAACTATGAAATTATATTGATGATGTGCGAAATAGATAAAACCGACGTATGACTTGCAACTATAAAAAAAATCACTTTTCGATTTAAAACATACAATATGTCGCTAAATTATGTGGAACTGTATAAGGTTGCAATAAACAGCCATACTTAAATTTGTTTTACCATATAAACACGTACAAGGTATGCATTAATCTTGCTTTATGCATACAAAAATGAACTTATCTGAGTACAGGAAAATGTATTAATAATAAGTTGATTTTGTTATTGCTCTGTCTAGTATGTTTACTGGTGTGTGAAACTTCATATAGTCCTGAGTGCAATGTCCTCTTTAACTCTCAACAGAGGAAAGTTGGTTTGTGCCTTCATATAAATTGTGCTGAGGCCAAGCTTATCCACAGCAATGTGGATTCAACTGCATTGTGCCAAAGGAATGTGCCAATTAGACTATGATGATTATGGTTTTACAGTCCTCCTTGTTTAAGTTAAACTATATTTTTTATTGAATAGGTGCGAATGTGAACTCCAGCTCTCCTATAATTGGTTCACCACTTCATGTCGCGTGTGCGGACAACATACCAAACAGACTGCAAATTTTGCAGTATCTGCTATACAATGGGGCTGATCCTAACATGGTGATAGAAAGTGATGAAGGCCCACCACTGCGGCCGGTGCTGGCTGAGTATATTTCCTCTAACGAAGAGCCTTGTCCTCAAGTTATCAACATACTGCTGCGCTATGGAGCAAAGGTATGAAAATTAGTTATATTATTTTGTAAATGCATGTACTTTTTAAGTAACATTTTTACTGTTTCCCGGTTTTACAAAGACGTTAGCAGGGGGACAAGTAATATAATGTGCCAGCTCAAAATTGCAAATATATACGATGCATACATCTGTGGTTTCATTTCATGTGATTCAGAAATAACGTGGCCTCACGATTAGTCATTTTGGCTGCGTAGCTTAACTTGTTTTGCACGAGATGTCGTAGCCAATTTCGCATTCATAAGAAATAAGATTTATTTAGTTCAGCTACAGTGCATTCATAATTGGTCAAATTTATTTTGTCGTCAGCTAGTTAATTTTATTACAGCTTGATTTCTGAGTTCAGCCGCTTTTTCCATCGCCGTGGCATAACATGCCACCGAGGGCTTTAGTATTACGAGACCAGTAGCCTAAACTCACCTTACTAGTTGTGTGATTGTCAAAGCAAATGGACCCCTGATACAAATTCAATTTATTTTACACCAATTTACGTGTTTATTTTTTGAAAGGAGGAGAGAGATTGAAGCTCAAGTCGAGCTACCCTTATCAACTAAAACCCATATCTTCGTTATAGTTCAAACAACCCATCTTCACAAAAACGAATTGCATTCACCAGTATCGAAAAAAAAGTCCAAAAACGTCTGCAAATATGCAGACCTTGGTGATGAGTTAAGTCGTCTTTCAACGACCCTTCAAGCCAAAGGCCTAACCAAAACAAAAATACGAAAAACAATGGAGCAACTCCAAGGACAGAAGAACAAAAATACATTCCTAATAAAGCCTTGACTTCTTACATAAAAGTAATAACTGGCCAGTTAGATTGACGTCTATTAAATAATCAAATCTACAACATTTTCAAGCCTGTCAACAAAGCATTACGTACTCTGGCATAATTAAAGTATAAAACACCAGCAGAAGTCATAAAAACGCCAAACTGGTAGGTAAACACTCTAAATAACAAAGGAACAAATCAGTATCATTAAATATGATAACTCACGCTAAGTAACGTCAGAAAACTCCATCGTTAATATTCACAGAATTGATTTCGACAATTTAAGGCCGTGCTCTCTTGTTCCTATTATATTGCGATAGTTATTGTTTTAATCTTAAGCGAAGAAGTTACCACGATAACAGATTAACCTACTTTCCTCAAATGGGTACAAATTATCCTGAAAGTTAGAATCGTTTACATATATCTAGTGCTGATATTAATTTAGACACATAATAAACAAAAAGTAAAAAATGTAAGTAAGCTTACTATGTGATATATGGGTACCCAGTTTAATAAAGTTGGGTAAAAAACTCTGAGATATATTTCTATCATAAATATATAAATTTCCACCACTTTCAAATTATTACAAAACGATTAACGAGATATGCAAAAGTCAAGTCAGCTTTGTATGTACCTATGTGAACCAAATTTGATAAAATTAAGAAAAAGAGATTTACGAAGATGGCCATTTCGAAAATATAAACATGGGATGAACGAAAGATAGAAAAGTCAAGTCAGTTTTGAAAAAATATATCCAAAGATATGTAATACTATGCTAAAAATATAAAGATGACCACCTTTTTGAAAATATTAACACAAGATGAACTAAATACTCAGAATTAGAGTCAGCTTTGTAAGCAACATAAGTGTACAAAGTTTGATGAAATTTGGAAAAATATTTCTTAAGATATGAGATACTATCTTAAAGAAAAAACGGACACAGGATGAACTAAATATACAATATTCAAGTCAGCTATGTGTGTAGTAAATGTGTATTAAGTTTGGTGAATTTCTGAAAAATATTACCTAAGATATATTACCGCCATTTTGTAAACATTAACACATGGTGAACGAAAAACAGAAAAGTCAAGTCAGCTTTAAGTTTGTTGAAATTTTAAAGTGCGGTTCCTTTGATATCTAGCTTGACCGAAAGAAAAATTGTTAAAATGGACGCCAATAAGAAAATATGAACAGGGTATCGTGTAGTAGACATGACCTATGATAAGGAACCATCCTATAATTTCGGGAAGACATGAAAAACTGAAATAAGGACGGGTGGATCCAGGAATCAAATTCGTGTCTTTCCGAATGAGAGTACGAAGTGGTGTTGTAGCACCACATCGCTCGGTAGTATTACGTGGAGAGTCCACAAACGGTTGAGGAAACATTTACACGATATGCATATTTTGCTATGTGGAAAATGTTATTGTAGATCAGAGTAAACGGGTCAAACTGATTTTAAATGTGTACTTGAATAGTGCAAAGTTATTTGTTGCGCAAGCAGAAACATTTATTACTGTTCACTTGTGCCTCGGCAATATTGTACCACAAAGCGGATTGTGCTATCTGTTCGGCAACAAGAAAGAAAAAACTATTTATGAGACATTTGTCGTCACAAATTATCTCTTGTTAACAAATTGTTTTTTTCTTAATTAGCTTAACATATTAGTTACGTCCAATGCTATACAGTCTTTTGAAAATTTAGATTTAGTGAACCCATGAAATATTTTTGCTGAATCTAAGAATACATTTTTGGTTTCATTAAAACAACCATGAACATGACTGGTGCGAGGGAAGAGATTTTGGTCAGCGCTTAACATTGAGGTCTTTAGCGCTGGTGGAAGTGACGTGATGTATGTACCAATACCGGAAAGAACGGGCGAGGGAAACGGGAGATCCCCGAGAAAACCCGCCGAACAGCGGCACCTTCCGGCACGATTCCCGCAGGGAGTTGAACCCGGATCGCCTTGGTGGGAGGCGAGAGGTCCGACCTCTCGGCCATTCTGGCCCCAACATGATTGGCACGTAATGCTGAACGGACAAGGGCGACGAATCTATATTTGGAGATAATCTACCGACGTAGAAGACGTCAAAGTTGCTTTGGCTTGATAGCAAAATTATTGGCCACTTTAAACCGACCTACATTGTAGGGGTCTCGTTAGGCACACACAATCATATATATAATTTTCCCACTTACCCTTCTGCAAATATCTACCCTCAGTTCTAAATTTACAATTTGATAGTATTAATAGATGCTTTCTGCATTGGAAATTTTTACGTCGTTTATGGCTAACTTATTGTTGGTTAGTTGAATACAAAGAGTCTTGTGATATGCCCAAATCCATTAAAAGAAGGAGATCGATGGGACTAGTTGTAATACTCTGTAAAGTCTAGAGATAGAAATTCCCAATGTAATTGATATAATAATGTATTTCATACAAATAAATTAAACTCGAGGTCAACATTGCACATGTAGATGAAAATCATTCATTGCTGATCGATTTACTTTTTAATCACTGTATTTAAGTTTTCCTTAAAAGCAAATGACAAATAATAACATTTTTTGCAAGGTAAGAGATTCTTACCCGTATTAACTAGCGTGACTCTCATTAGAGTGAATGTCACAATATACTTTAAGCACCTATTTAATTCTGAGGAAGAGACCGAAGGTAGTGATAAGAATGTGTGGTGCGTTAAAGAGGAAGGCTTGACGAGACGAAGGTTTGTGCTGAACTCTTTTGACAAACTTAGGCAGATGGTTTGTCAAAAAAAAGTTCCAAAATATATATATGGCACGTAGCTTTGTTTATTCCTATAGGACGTAACCACTCTTGAAAGTATAGATGAACCAGATGGTTTGCAAACCATGATGCCGAAATGAACGACAGGTACGGTTCGGCGTGGCGCGGCACCGTGGTTGTTAGGTAGTGCGCACATTTGGCGCAGCGCGTGCGACAGGAGGAAATTAGCTATTACAGCTTAAGATTGTTCAGTCTGGTTCACTGTCTGCAAAGTATATCCGCATTTACAATTTTAATAACTAGTTCTAGCACTAGTTGTAACAAATATAGCAACTTAGTACTTCTATGGTTGTAAATAAATAAAGATAAAAAAATGTGGACGCATGGATTGTGACATAAGATAAATACTTTTCCCTTAAAACGTGGTTATTAAAGTTGAGTGTTCGATAAGGAGAAATTAAGAATAATATACAATTGCTACGATTTCAAGAATTCTGGACCTCGCTGCTTCCTACCTTCAGAGAGTTCATAATGGACTGTTAGAATATGAGCAGTCAAATATGAAATGGCAGAACACGAGCAAAATCAAACACGTAGAGACGGAAATAATTTGATGCCCTAGTCAGTGTTCTAAGCGGATGACGACTTGAAGGTCTCAAGAGGATGGCTGAGGGGCTTGTAAATAAGGGTGGAAGCTCAAAGGCGGAGTCTCAAAGATTGAGTAGTGACAAAGCATGATATTTTCCAGTTGAAATGACCTAACGTAAACCAAATCCGAGAGGGTAAGGTGAGTTCTTTCCTGCAATATGTAGGTAAGGAATGGTACATGATAGCAGAGGTTGGTTACGAATAATCGCAACATTTACAGATATTGAGGCAGAATGAGAAATCTGAGAAGGATTTATTGTGCATAAGAAGTAGAATGTTAGTACTTTAATAAGAGGTTCTCTGTTACAGGCACCCCATCCCCAATGTAACACATTTCCATCGAGTTGCGCTGAAATATAGATCGTTTTTCGCTAGCTTTAATTTTTGGTCGGTAGGAAAACATTAACGGAAGTATACACAGCTTAGGAGAGTTTTTATGAATCTGCAAGAATAGTTGGAAATTTTTAGTAAATGTGTTGGCAAAATAGGAAACCTCTGAATCCTATTCATAGATGAAGTCTCCAGCTGCTACCACCTAGCTTGCATGGCATTACCAATACTTGTGATATAATTTCTTCGATTTTCGTTCAGAGTTTTCCCACTTTGTCAACATAACTGTTCAAAATATTCAGTTTTTTATGGGATCATAATAGTTTACCTAAACTGTTTCCTACCTTATCTCAACAATTTCCTACCAACCAAAAGACAACCAGGAAACACTGCCTATCCTCATTGCCGCACAACACGCAGCATATGTATGAGCTGAATTGTAGATTGTATATGTTTATGTGCGATCACGCTGGATTAAAATTCTACTAGTTTTTAATATTTGGGCGACTGTTCCGAGGACCCATGTACCAATGTAGTTTTTTTTTTTTTATTTTCTTGAATGTTCATGACACTGGAATTTGCCTAGTTCTCTGTCATTTCTCCTATCCATCTCGGGTCTTATTCAAGAACTATTGTCATTATTTTCATACTGTATTATTCCTTCTAAGTTTTCTCATTCCACATGTATGTCTGCTCATGCTGTTGTTCCTCACAATCTACTTCTGCATTTATGCACCGAACCTCAGCTACATATCCTGGGAAAAGCGCTCTCCTCACTACTTAGATTTGTTTTATGCTGCGTCACTTCCACTCATATGTATCCTACTTGATCATTCCTCCTTTCTCGAGTATTTATCCTTCATAACAAGCCTCACAGACAGTCCTTTCAAGCCCCTGCTTTGAGCGCTGGGCATCATATCTGTCTCGCCATGTTCGATTTTGCTCGTGCTCTGCTATTTCAATTCTAATTCTTATTCTCTCTCATTCTATCATGAACTCTCTAATGGTAGGAAACAGCGTAGTCCAAAGCTCCTGATATCATAGCAATAAATTATTATTCTTTATTTATATTTATTGAATACTCAACTTATTTCTACCACAATTCCATAAAATGTAAGATGTAATTGTGTATTCATAAGGAGTCATAAGCTGGAACGTAGACATATACTACGCTCTTAATGTTAATGGAAGTCAATAATATGTAAACTGCAATTATTATTTTTAATAGAAAACTAATTGACTTGAAAAACTAAATTTTTAGTAACTGGTTTTTTAATTAGAAGAAGATTTAATTCTTATGTACCATGCGGAAGTGCAAAAATATTAGTTGTTTATGTATCCATCATTACACCATATATATTTAACATTTTAGAATATTAGACTTTAAAATTAATTAAGTTTGCACGATAAATAAAATAAAAGTTGGTCAAAATCAGATAGCCTCTTAAACTGTGACGGAAGTGAGGTAAATGAATGTGTTGGCTCTTTGGAAATTCAGAATTTTACTCATTTCAGAAGTTCGTTTCTTATGTGGTTACTCAAAATCCATATTGACATCTATAACATTTTAAATGTACCGGGGCCTTACGCTAGAGATTTCTATCGTATACGAGCTACCTGCCTGACTGCTCGAAATGCGCTGTTGGTAAACATGAATACGTCTGGCGCCCTTGCACACGAAATTCGTATACGAAAAGTTACTCGAGTGGAGGCAGGGTGCTGAATTGAGAATTTCGCGGATTTCAATTAATAGATTTTTTTTAAAGTTCTCGAAAAAACAGAAGTAGAAACTCGACACTAATATGGCGTAAATAATATGATTCAGCTTCATACTAACCTCTAGTACGACAGATACAGATGTTTAAAATACAAGTGTCTATTTCAGATTTTATTTGTACACCGGCATTCCGAAATATGGAAATAAAGGCACAATTACACATTTTCTTAAAAAGATAAAGGTCTGCTCATGATAACCAATGAAAATCTGTTTTAAAATAATTATTCACAATTTACTATCAAGTCACCTGTTTCACTAATTAACTCCGCCCGAAAAAATATATATATAATTTCTATTCAGAATTCACATTGTGTTCACAATTTCTGTGGAGCTGACACCTCAGAAACCTCCGAACTGACTGGCAGGCCTTTTTGTTTTTCATGTTATTGTGTCGCGTTTGTCGCACCTATGTGATTCCAGCATTAGTATTACTTCATGAAGTAGATGTTAATGAATTAATTGCTGAAATAAGTCATGCTTGAAGAATAAGCATTATGCTATGCATTACTAATTATTAGCCAAGCAAGCCTTTCAATACAAATACCACCCTTATAATGTACTGCTGGGAGGTTAATTTGACCACTCGGGATAGACATTATTTGGCTTGTTATTAAATTATTTCATGTTCAGAATTTAACCACCTATTTATTTTTTAAATAAAAACAGTTCTTTCATCGTATTTTACGTACTGGTAAGTGTGATAAATTTGTTTCTCGGGAATGACATTTTTTCCATGCCCAAATAATATGCTTAATCTTGTGTCACAGTATCGGTAAATGCTATGTAAAGTGAATGCTAATTGCAACAAACTTCAGTGTCTAATGTGATGGTGATTATGTACAGGAAATGTATGTCTACAAACTTTGTGCTTTTACACCCGTGAACATTATATAAGCGGAATAATTATTTACATAACTTTATTTTGTTATATCTTCGTATCTAAACCACGAATTCAACAAAACATAGAATTAAATAAACATACATATTTCACAATACAAAAACTATTCCTGCTGAACGACTAGTTGAAAATTAGGGTGTTGCATGACCAAAACACTTTCATTCTGGCATGGAAAAATATAATTTTGACATTTGTTATAACCTGTTCCAAGAAGTAGTACAAAAACAATTTCGAGGCACAGTTTATTATACGTACATGCACATACATATGAATATTATATACATACATATATACACATGCACACGAACATCCATTCTGTCTAATACAAATACTCATATCCCAAATTGCGTCCTCAATAATTGAAGCAGACATGAATTGCTGGCAACACCAAGCATTAATGAAATCTAACTCAGCCTGTATTTACGCTGTTACAGTAATATCGTTGGCAGTTATCTAGTTAACCGCTAACCGCTAACCGTAAAGTGGTGGGCACGTACCACTTTGAAAATTATTTAGTTTATTCTCTTATGTGCCTCTGCATGCTTAAGCATTTATGCTTATGCATTTCCCTTGGGAAAATGATCATGGTATGAATGAGATGAGTCCAGTATTCTATGGTGTGATTGGTGATAGGTTTCATCCCTCCCTTACTTTTCCACAAGTCTGCTGGAAACGACCACAAAACCTGTTAAGGAAGTCTACGCAGGCAGTTACATTGTATATGGAAATTTCGCTGTAATATCCTGTAACATGATACTTGTTTTCAATACCCATTTTATGCCCTATTTAAACACCTTCTAACGCCAATAGAAGTCGCACAAAGCTACGATAGAAAGAAATATTTAATACATACCGTATGCATGTTCGGCAGATTTTACCGTAAGTAAAACGTCATAATTATAGTTCACAACCACTACGATACCATACGCACACGGTGCACGCTTGTTATACTAAAATAACTAGAGAAATGTCTGAAACAAAAGTTATTACTTACTCAACTCTTATGGCGGTTACAAATTGTTTGCCACAATCAGTAAAAGAAGAATGTGTCACCTTTTGCCGAGGTACATGAGTCGACATCTCTCCACACACGTTGTACGCATAACGTATTCGCTCCTTTGTATCAATCAGCGAAATTTAACTAATAATAACTATTCACGAGAGTTCAAAATTAAAAAAAAGTACGTAAAACACACACTACATACGCTACTAAAACACCGTGAAACATTTTCACTAGCAAGTATAATTTGTACTGCACACCGTCAAATTCTCCCTGAATACGCACAGCTACGGCCGCGAAAACACGTATTAGAAGCACGACGGTTTTTCTACAGCTCAATTTGCTGCCTAAAGAACAGTTGTGCAACGTATTAGCGCTAGTTTCAATGTATATCGCTAGGAACGCTAACTCCACATAAACACATATCATGGCGAAGACGTAAAACACGGGAGTCGGACTTAGCATTAGGACGAATAACAGCAAATTTCAAAGTAAGTAAACTGGAATTTTCTTTACATACAACTAATTTTCATCACTGTAGAAACATTTTCTATCAATAAACTTTACCTGTAAAACTAATAGTTTAGTCACTACACGATGAGTAGCTACTCTTGATATTTACCCACGCAATTTATATAAAAACAAACCACAGTTACCAAAATCTGTTATTAATATTTTTAATTGTACGTAATATTTGGTAACATTTTGCTAAAAGTATTTTAATTAAATGTCCCGATCATGTTAATTTAATGTTTTACAAATGTTTGAGCTGGTTTTAATGCATTTTAATATATTAAAATATACATACTGTGATTTTACAGCACTAAATGAAACGTACAATAATTTCGACACTCGGAGATTATAAAAACACTCTAGGCCTGAACAATTACACAAATATGTATTATACAGATTTCTTCTACCTTGTAAAGCATTGATTTCCCAGATTTTTACTCTCCGACGTACTGTGTACCATGTATTAAAGCTTCCACTGATTACTATTGAAAATTTAAAACATAAAACACGTGCATACAATCAAGGAGGTTAAGGTTATAAAACCGTAGCCTGGCGGAAAGTGGATCCGAGAAGGAAACAGAGAAGGCAACTTACGAAAATATCATTTCTTTCTCTTTAGTTTCAGCTAATTTTAAAAATATAGATCTAGAGGGGTTTTATTATCATCTAGTTAGTTGTGTAACATGTTATAAAGAAATGTTCTTTCATGGTACATGTTACAAGTGGTAACTAAGCTTATTTTTAAAGAAATTATTAACGAGTGGTTTTACGGAATGGTTCGTATTTTTATTTACATGGAAAATTCCGTTTTTCTTATTTACGGATACGGTTTCCGTAAATTAACGGCACATTTCCGTAAAAATGTCCGTAAATTAACGAGAATTTTAACAGTGAATTTGGGTATTTGCGTTTTAAAAATTACAGTGGAGTTTCTACCCATTCTTTTTTATGCGATGGTTTTCCATCCAAACCCACCTATTTTTGTACATCGTCATTTTAGAATGTTCCTAAATCTTGTGATTTGCACGTAAGATGTACAGCATAGGCAATATTGCGTTCATGTGCATTTCGTTGTGTTCCTTGAATTCTCGATAGGCCACATTTAACGTTACCTACATGTTTATAACTCACGATACCATTATTTATGATTTGTTTCTGGAACTTTTTCATTGTAGCTTAATTTGTGATTTGAAAGCAAGGGATGAGTCCTAGACTGTTGGAACAAGAAGATTTTTTTTGTTTGACAGGTAACATTACTCTATAAACCATCTTCAGATTTTAGAAAATCCTGAGGGTAAAAATTTATATGCAATTAGAGGGTAGCCACCCCTGCTATTTTCATAAGGGAGGAGGGTATTAACCAGCATTTGCTGTTGGTTTGCAAATACAAATAGCATATAGCAATGCTGAAAATATTGTATTTTATGTAAATTATTTTCCGGTATTTTGGGAAAATACTGTTTTGAAATTTGATGTTCACAGGCCCATTACTCCCTTAATATTGCGTTAAGGTGAAAAGTGCAAAACGTTTTCGTCATAGTTTTTTCGTGAGGAACCCGCATGTGAAATTTGTTCACCTATTTCAGAAACAATCTATATGTGTAATTTTTTGTTTTATACTGCTATTAACATTTAACTAAACCGTGGCTTTAACTGGGATATTCACTTGGCAGCGTTCGACAATTAGTGACATCCAGGCTATTTGGCGTAGACTGCTGAAAATGTATGATTATTTAAAGAACTATGCAATGGGAGTGCACGACTGGATTTAGTTGCTTGGGAATACTCCATTGCGAAGTGAATGACTGTCGAATCAAACTAAACAAATAATAGAAAACCGTAAATAAACAGAGTATGCTTTAGTCAACGGTAAACTTACACAACATGAAATTCCAAAATGGAATCGGGTCAAATAAAACAAGGAACAAACAGATAATAAATAGAAATAATAAAAATAATAATTACTTAGTTCACTGCTTTTGAAAACATCATCTGATTGATATTAAATTGCATAGATTGTACTTGTTATGTTCATTTAACAGACACAGATGTTGTAGACCACAAGTTTGTGATAGAATTTGTAAAATATTGTCAATGCATGTGGTGCTTAATTTTACAATCTAATTGTCATGAAAACTACCTGATGTAGACTTAAGTTTTTCTTTTAATAAAAAAATTAGTGGAATAATAAGGTTTATTAAAACCAACTATAAAATATCCGCAAATAACAAGTAATTTTTATCGGTTATAAATTTATAAATATGTTGCAGTTTAGTGTAAAATATTTCATAACTGAAATATACTGGTGTTCTGTTTGTTGCTAAAATACATGCACACGTATACAGATACAAGAACATTTTATAACATTTTCGAAACAGAATTAGATGTAGTCAATAGTGTCACTTTGGATTGAGTGTTTCACAAACATACACTCATTACCACTTTTACTACTACTTGTACAACAGCCGTATACTAATTTTGAAGATGGTAGTATTATAAATCTATGTACATAAGCCTGTATTAAGAAGTACGGGCTAAATATACGTAAATTATACTCTTATTAGGCCTACTATGTTTTTATATTTATTCTTTACACATTCTGATGGAATGTTAAAATTGTCAAATTTTGGATTGTATTTTTATTTGTAGAGCAATAATTTATTGTTACCTCAATAACATTTGGAAAACAACGCCTTAGTAATGACAAAGTCGGAAAATCTTACATTAACTTTTACTGTGGGTTTTCACAGTTTATGAGAATTACGTCGTCAGGAGTTGTTACGCAAGAATATCTCATCAGAGTAATTCACTTATTTCATGAGCAATATGATTTCTGCATCAGCCATCTGAATGCTGCCCACGACTTCCGTATCTTACTCTTTTAAGGTTATTGATTTGAAGAGAATAACCGTGTTGAATATGATGCAGAGTACATACAGTACATATTTTTATTTATCCTGATTAGACATATGGTCTTGTTTACACATAAATAATTCACTAGATCATATATATATATATAATGTGTGTGTGTCTATGCATATTTGTTCGCGACATGAACGAACTACTCTTTATGAATATTAAATCATCATCCCTTGATTTTCGCACACATAATGAGCACTTAAAAATGACAACTCTGTATTTGTCTATTAATTGCTAACAATTACACAGTTAAGAATTTTACCGCTCCATTCATGAAAGCATTAAAATTGAACAAATTCCGTAACTATGGTTTTACTAACTGTGTCCAGCATTGCATTCACCAATGCTCTCCCATTACTATATGAACGAAGACTACATTTTCTCTCCTGCATTTTGATGCTGCAATGACCCTTAATGCTAATAAAACGACACAATTAAAGATCATATTTACTCTCTTTTTCTTGTAAGTTAAAGGTAAAATGAAATTTTAAAGGGAAATTTTACCATTACTATCCAATACAGTTACTTGATATTATGTTTTAATCGTGGATACCTACATTGCACAACAATATGTTTTTCCAAAGCAAACCCTCTTCTTAAAATTTCGTTAATTTACCAATTTCATTATGAAGCAGTTGAAAATTATATTCCAAACGTCTGAATATTTCATTAAGACTACTGTTTCCCTAATTTACCTTGTTAATCAAACTGTACAGTTCGTCAGGAATTAAAACTTGTTGTTCCTTTATAACACTCTTGCTCTCGAATAGAATATCAGTTTTATTTGTACCGACACATTTTGAAAAGTGATACTAATGTTCCCACATTTGGGAACGAATACAGTATATTACTTTTCATTGAAATTTTTGTATCTTCGAAAGCTGCCTTTGGTCGCGGAGCCAAGCTAACACATTCTAAATACGGTTGCGCCATCTTAACTTGCAAACATCCTGCTGTTACTTTTATGTACAGTATTACGATTTGAGCTACGGGTGGGGACTGTGGTAAGATGATGTGATGAGGCAGAGGCGATTTTCAAGGGCGGGGAATAGTGGATTATCGATAAAGCCAGCAGACAAAAAACAATGCCCACCACATGCCAAAACCAGGTCGGTACCAATCCGAATTTAGTCTGGATCGCCATGGTGATAGGTCTAGTTACTATATTACCAGCATCCTTGCCAACTTAGCGCAAATTACAGTATTTAAAAACTAAAAATACTCTGTTGGAAAAGGAAAATCGCATTTTATTTTTGGTGACGGTGCAAAAGGCAAAATAGGTGAAAGTAATGACGTAAAACAAGAACTGAAGGGAAGTTCGTGATAATAATCTATAAAATATGCGATAATTTTCTTCGGATTTGCATTGAAAACTGAAAACTGTAATTCTTTGAAATCAATATGTATTCAAAATTAAGACGGGAAAATTTTAATGACTTGAAAAAGTTTTGTGATGTGTTATATGCGATATAACTGCCGCCCTAAACATAACAAAACCCCGATTCCAGCTTTTGGCTATATTTTCTTAGTCTTACCAAACATGTTTACTGAAATTAAACCTAACTGTCTTATTAAATTTATTTTAAAATGGACAGTGCCCGAAATTTTTCAAGTATTTGGTACCTTTGCTACTAAAATAATTTACATTATAATTCTAAAGATAACTATTTTTTTTAAATTAAATATATCAATTCTGTGATATGGATTTATTTATGTGGCGCTTTGTATGCCTCTGAACAGCGCAATGCTTTGAAACGAAATCGCCAAAATTGAGGATGTAATTTGGAACGAATAGGCGAGATCCTGTATTTAGTAACTATCCCAACATTTAACTCTAAGGATTTTAATAAAACCCTGGGAAACTTAAAGTAAAAATCTATGTACTTACATTTGGCAAGAAATTTGAGGTACATTATTACATTTAAAGCAGTGATAATACATAATGTACTTAAAAATGTTAACATTAAGTTAAAAATTACTGAGATTTTAATGTGTGATTTGTTAATTTTCAGGTGGTTATGAAGACACAGTTCCGCGATCCTCATGGAATACTTAGCTCAATACAAAATTTGTCACGCCACCATTCCTTATTCCTAACTCTTCTTGAAGCTGCAGAGAGCTTTGATATCTGCATGATCAGAAGATCGTCTTATCTGACCGACGAGCAAAAGGAACTTTTATTAGATAAGGCCATGAATCCTATTACACTGCGCCATCATTTGCGACTGTATTTAAGGAGGTCTATAGGTCTTAAGTTGCCACAGGTTGTTTTTGAACTCCCGTTACCAAAAATACTGCATAGGTATTTGTTGTTTGAAGTAAATTAAATTTCCCTTTTTCTTGATGACTGTTTTTTTAGACATACCATATAGCTTTATATATCATTGTATGTAATTGTAAACAAAACTTGTGTTATTTATTATAAATGCGCACATATAAATAATTGCATGACCGAAATCTCGTAGATGATTCGAAAAAAAAATACTTAAAATACAACCTAAATTTTATCTCAAACTTGCCTAAATCTATTTATACAAGAGATGTAATAATTATAGCAATCTATAATGTTACAGCAGTACATTTACAGACTAAGTTAAATTTAAATAATCGTGTACATAAGTAGAGGATTTTCAAAAGGCAGTACATATTTATATAAAGATGTATCGCTATAGACAAACAAAGAAATTCATTTTGATGTAAAATTTAATAAGTGTTTTTAGTTCCTTATTGCATTCACTTGAACCAATTCACAATTTCATCAATAATGTTAGTGTGTTAAAAGAAAAAAATGCCACGACTTTTCGAACACTTTTCATATCATGTATTTACACTAGTACTTACTTTTCATATATACATACTTAAAAGTAAGTGGTCCTTGGCTTTTTTTACGTTTGACACGGAAACGGGAAAGGAGGTAAGTCAAATATATCAAGTTCGTCAAACATGTCATCACCTCTAGGCGCGAGCATTAAACTGGCGTGCAGTGTTTTCGTAGTAAAATGTTTTCCAACGGGACTTCAAGCTACGAGCCTGTTATTTTATTTGTCGAAAGTATTTGGTAAAGTCCAATGTAGGTTTCTATGATTTTCTTTTACGATTACGGTTGGTATTTTCTCAGCTACAATAACGTTAGATAGAAATTTTCGGAACTTTTGAGGAGCTTTATAGTCATGTTTTTAATTTGCGGACGACATTTATACAACCATACAGATACACTTTGAAGTGTGTCCTCTTTAAGTAGACTAACGCATTGGAAACATTTTTAGTAGTTATACAAAAATACTTTCTGAACAAAGCTACAGCACCGCTCACGCGCCAGGTCCACTTACTCTTAAGGGAAAGTATGATTTTTCGTGACTGTTTGTTATCTGTAGTGAGATGTCATTTGTTTTCCATCACGAAAAATTGTGTTTTGTAGGTGATAGCTTTTGTACCTATATGAATTGTTTTTCAATGTTTGTAAATATAGTTGTTATAGTTAATTTGAAAAGTACTGTATTATTTAAATATTGTCATTAGTGTCTGTTTCAAGAATTTAATATATATGATTTTTATCTTTGTATATTGGATAATAAAATTTCACTTTGTTAACTTTCTTTTACTGGAAAAACTCAATCCTTGTTAAAAAATGTTTGTGTCACGTAAGAGAAAAGTTAGGAAATTTGGAAATATTAAACACCTGTTTTGTCTACAGATACAGAGCAAGAACCTCATTAAATTTTTCCCGTCATTAGGTCTTCTTGGATGATACAAAATAACTTCATGGAGTGGTGATAATATTATGATACGATTACTGGCTAATTACGCATTTTTGTTACTATATGTTTGATGAACCCACTCTAAAAAAATTTTGTAAAATTTACAAGATTATTCTTTGTACTTTTACAAGTCCTTGTAAAAGTACAAATATATTCTTTGTAAAATCATTCGTTTGTAAAGTTACTAAGGTAAACTTTGCAATGCTACAAATTAAATTTCGTACCTATACCGACAATTCCTAACTGTAAATTATTTTGTAAAATATGACAAGACACTTCTTTGTAGTTGTACAAACATTTGTAAATGTGAAAATTTTCCTTGTAAAATTAATAGTTTAGAACGGTAAAAGGGTTTTGTTAAAAAAACTAAAAAAAAAAAAAAATACTTAGAAAAAAATGTGTAGCCCACAAAAATCGTAAGTTCGCCGGAAATTACTTATGCAAAGATCACAACCTCTGAAAGGTATTATATTAATTGCGCGCATTAAAAGAAAGGATTATTACTGAACTGTACATTGAATGTATACAAATAAATAAAACGTAAGCATTAAGTAAGTCACAGTGGTCTAGGAACACGGTCTATGAAGGTAGAGGTCTTGACACTGAGGAATAAAATGTGACTCCTTCATGTCGCCGAGCGCTAGTAGTAATTTGGTGGAAGATTTGTCTTGTTTTTGTATTTGGCTTAGTTTAAAATGTGAAGTTGTTACCGGAATTGCGAGTATTATATCGAAGAAAAAAATGGGAACGTAATTTTTTATTGGAACACATTTTTTTATAAAAATAACATTTAATTTTTCAATATTTTACACGTGGATGCACATTGCAACGTTTCTCAAATTTTGTAGGGCACGAAATATAGTTTTTGTTCGAATGTGTTCACTAAAACAATAATACACAATATATTTCTTCAGACTACTTTTATAAACAGTTCCACACATACCAATGCATTTGTGGACATGGAACATGTATATACTATATCAGCTTAACTTATTAACATTATTTTATGTAAATAATTGCGAAAATGTTAAAACGCGAGATGTAAACAAGACAAATCTTCCACCAAATGACTACTAGCGCTCGACGACATGAAGGGGTCACTTTCTCTTGCTGGCGAGCATACGCAGTGTCAAGACCTCTACCTCTTAGACCGTGTCTAGGAATAAGATGCGTATATTCTAAGTACGGGGGAGAGTGGTTCGAAACTTAGCACCTCCTGCAATTTTTTTTAATTTTTCAAAATAATCTCATGCAGCTTATACGACATTTATTCAAAAGTTATTTGATAGATAAGTTTAGTGTTATTTATGGAGTACAATTAACATTTAAAATTATATTTTCCTTATTGAAAGTACAGCTGCAAGGCTAGTCCTTGTAATTTTAAAAGCATATACTTTGTATTTTATTACAAGGACAACCATTGTAGTTTCACAAGGAATTTCGTTGGCAACTGGGTTTCCAAAGACTTTTCTTTGTAAAAGTACAAAAAAAATTTACAGCGCATTAGCAAGTATATAAATTGTATACAAAGAAGTAAAATCACTCCGATCTTTATACATATATCACTGTTATTACAATGAAAATTTTACAAACCACAAGTTACTATTGTGTGCAATAACAAATCACACATCTGAAAAAATATACAGGATTCTAAATCAAGTCAAACGTGTATTGCATCAAAGTCGTAAAACACATGTATGTAATAATCGTACAAAACATTATTCATTGTCAATACAGGACCTCAATACCACACAAAACCGTCATTATGTCCGAGTCATAAAACTTATGTGAAACAAACAATACAGACGTTGCAAATCAGACATGTGTTTGAAAACAGCCAGGTTTCACATATTATGATCTCATAAACAGCCTGTGCCGTGGTTCCGTATTCAGTGCCATGTCCATCAACTCCTCCTTTTCTTTTTTCACTGGCAGTCGTGCACAGTACAAAGAAGGTAACTCAGATGGGACACATCGTAGTGGTAGTTGTGTTGGTGCTCTTTCGCTATTTTTCTTAAACAACTCAAATCATTTCCATGCGGGTAGTGTGTAGTAACTCTTGCGAACACAAACATCTTGCAGATCGTCATCACAAAATTTTAGCCACATTGCCTGAGTAATTTTGAGTTCTGGAGGTTTTCAAAATTTGGTTTCAATAACGCTCAAATCTCTGAAATTACCTTGCTTCATTTCCACAATCACGAGTGGTTTGTTAACAAAAGCTTCAACAATGACATATTTCCACTCGGTAGGAACCATTACTCGCGACACTCTTTTTTCTATCAGGACAAAGTCCCTATGACAGGGTATGAAGCTATGCCCTGAACAACAAAACTTCTGGTGTATTTCAGAGAAATAGTGGCACTGAATCAAGTAGCAAACATATACAAAGTTGCGCCATTTGTTGTTCTGTCCCACCAATCGATTTGACCACATAATTAGCTTTCTTTCCTCCCCCTCCTTGAGGATAGCAAAGTTGTCATGTCCATATATTAAAGTACAAGAATCTATATCCGATGAACCTCGTTTGCCAATGGTTTCGTCCCAAATATACATAGTTACCCTATTTCTTCCTCCATCATGTATTGCAAAGTTGTAGCACGAGAGTTGCCATTGGTAAAACATACTGA
Organism: Medauroidea extradentata; assembly: GCA_003012365.1. Lineage (NCBI taxonomy): Eukaryota > Metazoa > Arthropoda > Insecta > Phasmatodea > Phasmatidae > Medauroidea > Medauroidea extradentata. Next base: position 5,812 of record PNEQ01091694.1, on the reverse strand, counting down.
AGTGAGTAAGTGTTGGGCGAAACCCAACTTGCTGCATATCTACACATAATACAATGACTTTAATGTTCACCTGTGTAACACCAGTGTATTTTTTTAAAGCAGAATATGATTGTTCCGCTTCGGAATGCTGCAAGTGACTTTTTGGAGCATCAGTTTCATTATCTGCATCAAAACATTGTGATACAATATTTCACAATATTTGCATGTATCAGACCTGGGTGTGCAAAACCGAAATGTTGGAATGTCAGTATGAAACACTTGTTGATATACTGTTCTGCTGGTTCTTTTGTCTGGTGTAACCCTGAATTCTAGGGTTTACCATACTAAAATAAAATTTAAGAAATAAATAATCGCAGGTGCGACGAAAGTAATAGGAGTGCAAAATCAAATGCATATATAAATGAAGTATTAAAGAATTAAGTTTTTTCCATTCATTTAAATGGGCGATATTCTCAATTTTTTTCATAAATTATGCCCTTATATGAATTACAAGCTTTAATTTTAAACATGACTTGACAATAACCAGGTACACAGCTGCCACCAAGGCAAGGTAAACGTTTACAAACATTTATAACAGCTATATAAATATATTCATAGTATCATCTGGAAAAACAGAAACCCCAAGTTCAAGTAAAATAGAAAATATAAGTTGACTTCTTTCAGAAGTTACATTTGTCAAATTTTGTGTACACTGTATATACTGACTCCAAGATTACCAATAAATAATCTATACAAAAAAACTATATACTGTTACTAGCCCAAAACACGAAGACACACCCAAAATGGGTATAATACAAACTGAGATACTACGTTGGCCCCTGAAAGTCATATAAACCAAGCGAGCAACCAAACATTTTACGGCCCAGAGAAATACAAACATCTGTCTTTTAACCACAATTAATTAATTCTCATTATCAACATGGAATCTTCCTCGGGCATAGTAACAGTCAATAAAGCAGAATTAAGTAACATAACTTAAGCAATTCTGAGCTCCCCAAAGCCCCGGCCATCTCTGCCTTTCCTGCGTCTGGCACCAGTATTTTTACCAGTCTTTGCCACCTCCCCTGGATTGATTGACCAATGAGAAACATTTCGAAAGTTCTTGGAGAAGGTCGTCGAAATCACAGCGCCAAGACGGTCATGCGGTGACACCAAGAAACACCACTGCAGTTGACAGCCTAGAGAACGTCGCTCCCGTCAGATGACGTCAGGTAGCTCGCCAAATCAGCAAACAGGCGGGCATTCAAAATAGCCCCTGGCTTCTGCAAGCTTCGGCACGGGGTTCGGCTGATTACGCCAAGCCAATGAGCGCCTAATGCATCGACGTCATCACCAGCAAACAATTTGGCGAAGGCGTAATGAACAGCAGTAAACGCGCCCCGCGTCATTTCGCTGCACGAGGTCTTGAAGCCAAGTCTACGGGAATCAGGGCCGCCCAGCTGGTATCGCCATGGTTCCTCGCCAGGAAAACTTCGTCGTGTCTCAGCCATGCATGCAACAACAAGGTAGGAAATCCAAGTACAAAAATTCCCCCTCAAGCGATGCAATAGTAGGACACGGACTTAACAGTTCTCAAAAGTAGAGAATACAGCAGACGGAATAGCTGGTAGCATTCTGTAGGTCGAGTTAAATGAGACTCGTCTCACTGGATGCATTATATTTAACAAACGAAACATCTTATACAAGTTCATGTCAGAACTCAGATACTCTTGTGATCACCTATGTTTACTGTAATGTATTTTTTGCCTTGGGAAACTATTTATGTGTTCATGAATCAAGCATCGCTCATTGTGTGTTATTGCACGTGGCCTATTCTTATGGTTTCCTAAACCATATTTTGGTACTGAAATACCATCCTTTAACTTTTTCTGAAGTGTCTGAATCCTCCTTTGCATTTTGGTACTGAAATACCATCCTTTAACTTTTTCTGAAGTGTCTGAATCCTCCTTTGCGTTATAAAAATGTATGAAGAAGGGTTTCTTTACATACCTACGTGGCATCCGTTTTCCCATTTTTGTATCTTTGAGGCTCTTTCAGCTGAATCAAGTTCACCAGAAATTATAATTGTTTATCATTTGACAAATGATGTAAATGTTCGTATAATTTTACCTTCTGATCCAAGTTTATATTACTGCAACCAGGTTTCACGCAAATATTTCTGTCACTGACCCGTTTCGCTAAGGTAAATTACAACAAAAATTCCACAATGTGAATACCAGCACACAATAACTTACAATTTATTCACATAACATACAAATAGTCTACATATTTCCCGATCATTATGCAGTCTGTAAAACACAAATCATAGGACTGTAAATATTACATAATTCAGATAGAAATATGTGACAAAGTGATGTGCCATACAGCATTATTTATTATGTTATATTTAATTTATTATATAGCTATGTATGTAAATTAATATAGGAACACTTCAGAAAATGCAACTACTGGCTACAGTTTTGTTAATGAATGAATAAGAGCACATTCCAACGGTAATATGCATGAAATGAAATGAAATTCACGCAGCTGACCAATACATGGACATATACCTAAGTATCGTTAACTTATGTAACATGTTTTAAATGCAATAGTTTTGCATACCGCACCACTAGAATAAGACTATTGTAATCCAGAAATTACATTTTGTTTTAAAAATATATGTAGTAACTTCTTTAATTTACTCAAGCATATGATTAAAAGCTTTATGTGAAAACAATTTACAGTAAGTCTATTCAATTATTTTTACCAATACTATGGGTAGGCAACCTCAATATTTTGAATCAATATTCCCAACAAAAATATCGTTTTAGTTACGATAGTCTATGGCTTGGGGGTGCGATATACACTCTTTAGGCCTATAGTGGCCTTGACGACTACAGAGCGTAGAGTGCCGGTATCTTAATAATTAATCATGTCGACCAGTGACAGTTTGCGGCCGCCAACAGGATCCGACAACATTTCGTCGGTCGTAGGTCTTGGATTTTAGCGTACAAGACGAAACATACATAGATTTAGACTTCTTCAAGTAGTTTTTTTTTATGTATGACGGCAATATATTCCCGCTAATAACTGTTATTTGACCTCATAAATTGTTCTTTAATTTACAAAAATCTGCTTGTTTTCGACTTGAAACTTTCGTAATTTGAATGTAACGTAATATACAATTCTATGACTGTAGCTACTGTGGTCGTCGTTGATGTAATCATGTGACCATAAGAAGTTCTTGGGTGCCCGGATAAACACTTTAGGACTATTATTGATTACAAAATGCAGTTTCAACTCTGTGTCCCGCGTCACAGGAGAAGTCTACAAGCGGATGGCTCCGTGCCGCGGATTTTCTCACACCAATGTTTATTACCGTGGTCGGCATAGAACACGGTCCTCGCTAGAAACAAACTAGTTCGTGCGTCCTCAATCCAGTCATCTTCGACAATTCACAGGTCCGCACTCTTGTCTCGACAGATTCACATGTAAATTAAAAATTGGAACCTTTTTTCCTTCGGGTATGTTCGTGAGTCCTTGCCTATAGTGCGAGTGGTTCTCAGTAGACGGCTCTGGTGGTAGAAAAAGAACCTGTACTGTATTTCCTAAAAATTTAATCTTCGTAAGTAAAAATCTTATACATGCATCTGTAAAACGATGCGTTATAGCCACAATCACCAATACTGAATAAAATGGACTGTATTGTAGAACTGTGGGAATATTTTAAAATTATTCACTTAAAAAAATTTTTAACCAGAAGATTCTATACCCAGATAAACTCGACATAAAATATTCAGCAGTGGTTGTTTCACACTATAAAGGTAGTAATTTTGGCGTAGTTACGTATAATATTTTGTAATAATATTCGGTTAAGGCATTTTATTAAAAAACAATGCCACATAATGATGCCAGAAATTGCGAAATCATAATTGCAGCAAAAAGAGAAAGAATTCTTTTGACGAACTTTTAATTTCTGATCAGAGCATTAAAATTTTAGCTGTTACGTACTAGCAATTATTTCGGTCGCATAAAATGTCAATTGGCGGATATAATTATTAGGGCCACGATTTTGTCGCGAAAAGAATTTTGCCCCACTTTGTTTCAGTGACTCAAGTGCACATCGGCAGTTCTCTTTCAAGGTTATTGGCAGCGTGTCTTTGTTCAGAAACGTTTCTCATTTGACTACACCAATCAGAATAAGATTATTGTGAGTCTGTACGTCTATAATTTGCCAAGGCAAGTGAGAGTAAAATCATCCAACCACAGACGATGTAGCAGAGCTGCAGGTGTGCACATGACGCATCGAAACCAAATGTTGCAAACATCTTTTCACCATAAAATCGTGGCTCTAATAATTATGCAACGGAAACATGATAAATGACTGGAAGAATGATAAAATTACTTTGTTCCTCTAACAATATTAATTGAAATAAAATTAGCATGAATAACGAATCTCAGCTCCAAAACGAAAAAAAAAAAATTAAGATTGCTTTACAAACTAGAAACTAATTTACCAATCTCGGTTAAGAATGAGTAATTAAAATTAATACAATACCATCATTCGCTCTTTTAGCTTTGGGAAACATAAAATCATTGACAAAAATAAATTATGCACTAGAAGCAACTGCAATTACTAGTGTATGCCTGAATTACTGTACCAATTTTTATAAAAAAAATTTTAAAATAAAAAATACCCTATTCGATATATTATTATGCACTGTTTAGACGAATATCACATAATTCGTTTACATAAAACGTAGTAGTACTGTCAAATTTAGAAAAAAATTCGAAAAACCAGACCATCATACTGATATCGTCCGTCGAGAAATTACGTCTTCGATTTGCATCTAAATAACTTCCACGCAGTAATTAATATTTTATGTTGAGTTTACTGACTGACATATCAAGCTGCAGTCCTAACCACTAGAAACATTAATGTGAAATTTGTTGTGTGGATTCCCATCAAGTGGTAGGCAAACACTATGAAGAGATATTTGTTTTTGAAATTTGATCCATAAAGGGGTGATAAGGGTTGAAATATGTTTTTATTTTGTGCTGTAAATTTTTTTATTGATTAAAAGAGAAACAAATTTACAGCACAAAATAAAAACAAACACTCAACCCACTACAACCAATCTGAGTCAAAACATGTTGCGCGACCAATCAGGAGACAGCTCGTCTCCCATTGGCTGAACACGATAAGGGGCTTTGCCCTATATAAACCCATGGTTTTTTCAGTCTGGACTGTGACAGATGGCAAAATACCTTCAACGAGGTACGTTAAACTCAGACTCTGACGACTCTATTATAGATGTAGAGAACTTGGAGGAGGTAGTCACGACCAACATGCGCACACCTGGACAGGGCGACATGGTAAACAACCACAACACTGTACCACACAGTAGGTCACATAAGGGCGAGGGGGGCGAGGGCAGGGCGACTGCAGTTGACGTCAGTGGCTCGGCCCGCGTGCCTCCGCCTGATAGCGAGGCACGTGACGTCACCTTGGCTGGGGGGAGCGACGGTCCAACTGACACGAGCCGCAGCAGGGCTGACAGCGAGTGCTCTCAGCACACGAACACCTCCGAGTCCCAGTACTCGGATACCACTCTCCAGGGCCTTGGAGAAGAGCAGTTTAGGAAGCCCGGGAAAAAACACACCATTAAATGGCGTAAATTTGAGCTCGGCGCAGCAGGGAAGGAGTTGCTGTTGAAGAACCGGTTCCGTTTTTCTGAGGAACCAGCCGAGCGAGTGCGGGAAGAACCCGACTCAAACACACAAACAACTACACACACAACACGATATCGGCCTGTGCCAATATTCATACCTG